>SZWC01017225.1:27299-43294 GCA_023375785.1 Penium margaritaceum
AGCTCTTCTTGAGATGTAATGCTAAGGCGTTAGTACTCTTGAAGGTGAATTGTATGCCTGATTAAGTTTGGGGTGCATGACACATGTCAACAAAGGAAGAAGGCCTAAAAACCTTTGTGAGATTTTTGGGTTTTGCGGCTTCTCTGCCAGAGGTGGTTAGCTCAGTAGCTAACAAAAGGGACGTCTTCTACAGCGAGAGCAATGCCATTCGTAGCAACATCATCTGCTAAGAGATAGCAGAACCATCGGCAAGAAAAACATAGGGAGAAGATTTTTCCCATATCCTTCTCTCTATCTCTCCTCTACTATTCTATGGAAGAACCGGTTTGCTCTACCATCTATGATGTAATAGATACAGAAGTTTCATCGATACATAAAGACCATGAAGGTGATGCACCACCACCTACAGTAGCTATCATATGAGTCGCACCGCGCCAGCCGCCGGGTAACCCCCCTATACCAGGTCGGCGGTACCTTCTATGGGTGAACTACAAACCTGGCGAGCATGGCCATTTATGGATGCAGTAGAAACATGAAGAGATGAATTTCACAATTACAGCAGACTCTCATGATCCAATGTCCTACGAGGAGGCCATGGGTGCACCAGATGTAGCAGATTAGGCATGAGTTATGGAGTAGGAGATACAGTCAAAGCTAGATTGAGTGTCCACATGGACGCAAGGTGATTAGCTGCAAGTGGTTTTTCAAGAAGAAGCAAGGAGCAACTGAAAACATAAAGAAGTATAAAGCGTGGCTGGTTGCTAAGTACTACTTGTAGTAGGAGGACATTGACTTCACTGAAACCTTTGCCTCTGTTGCAAAGCTTGCCTCCATTTGCATGCTCCTCTCTTATGCAGTGGCGGAGGGCTTCGAGATCCACCATTCTTGAATGGTGACTTATGCAAGGAGATCTACATGGAGCAACCGGAGGATTTCTTCATGAATGGCACGGAGTACCTAGTTTGCATGCTGCACAAGTCGCTAAAGGATCTCAAGCAAGCATTGTGTGCTTTGAACCAAAAGCTAGATGTAGTGTTGTATTACATGTCGTTTGTGTTAATCGGCCTGGGGAAAAAAAGACTACAAATTAAGCCCGGCACAATGGCACTTGTCATCTGCTCCTAGTATTGCAACTAGGAGGGGATGTATCCCTTAGGATCATGATTCCATACAAAGTTAATGTAAATCACTTCCTCACACTGTGTCCTTAACACCTGGTCAGTTTTTTGCAAGGAAGTCACTCTTTGGGCCTAGACAAACCAATGTTTCTTTTGTTTCTACCTTTGATGGAAAGGTCTCTTAGGATTCTCAAAGTTGAAAACTGTAATGAACCACAGGGTGGTGACAGGTACTTATAGTCCTAGAGCTAACCTCTAGCCTAGGCGTGTAGTGGCTCCTTGGAGGAGCCAATCTTGGGACAATCCCGATTGCATCATCCCCTTTGCTTACGTGGTCCTCTCTGTGACTGCCAAGCGGCCCTAACCACTAGGAAGGCCCTTGGAATTTTGTGAAAGATCAGTCAAAAGCTTCCTCTCCTCCTTTTGGTTACAAAGAAGATATGCCACAACAGGGTTCAACCCAGTGACTTCTCGCTCCAAAAACTGCTTGTGGAACATCTAAGCCACAAAAAGTTGTCCTCACTTGTGATTGCCTGCTACACTATCCAATTTAGACTAAGAGATCTTGCCCCAAAAGTGCAGAGAAGTGCATGCCTTGTCTATCTCGACCAGAGTTAGAGGACTGAATCTAAGGGAGCAGTGCATGCCTAGTCTCAAAATACATGGACAAGGGGCATATCAGATAAAAAAAACTTTCTCTTCCACCTCTTTCAATTTACTGTGAGATATCTTCTCATCCAGTTGCCTTGAATTTCAGTCTTCATCTGTTGCGTTGACCATACCAATTCCTCGGGTGCCTACAGAGAACAAGTAGCTGCCAAGCGCCTTGGTCATGCAATCTGCAAGAATCTTCTTGGTTTCCACATATTCCATGTCTACAATCTCCTCTACGATCAGATCGTGTGAATAGGCGTGGCTGATGTCAATCTGCTTGGTCCAGCAGGATATGACATCATCTCGTGCCATTTGCATGGCGCGATTGTTGTCAATGCGGACCACTCTTGCTTCCATTTGTGGTACTTTTATCGTACTATAAAGCTCCACAGCCAATGTTTCTCCTGACATGATTCACATAGAGCAATGTACTTGGCCTTGGTGGTGGAGAGAGAGAGAGACACACACTCCTGCTTTATGCTAGCCGAAGAGATTGCACCACCATTAAGGAGGATCACGAAGCCCGAAGTGGACCTTTTGTTATCAATTCTTCCTCCCGAGTCAGTGTCGGTGTACCACACAAGGCGCAACGGGTGAAATCCCTCTTGGCCTCCAAATTGGAGTCCCATGTGTCGTGTCTTTGGTAGATAGCGCATGATGCGCTTGATAACTTGCCATTGTTGTGACCCTGGATTCGCCACAAATGTGCTGACCTGTCCCAAAGCGTAGCAAATTTCAGGGTGTGTTCCCACCATGGCATAGACAAGGCTGCCAACAGTAAACTTGTAGGGAATTTTCTCCATCTCATGATGTTCTACATATATGCTCAAGCTCATGGAAGAGGAGAGCTTGCAGTCTCTTTTTGTGGGTATGTGTGCTCATGAACTTGTAGTCCTCCATCCTGTAGCGCTTCAAGACCTCCATGATGTACTTGGTCTAGGTCAGCTCAATGGTACCTGCTGCTTGGTTACAATGGACGACCATCCCAAGGTAGAACTTGAGAGGACCCATTTCCTTCATCTTGAACCTGTCTATGACATCTGACCTCACATTGTTCATTAGCTTGTCAGGCGACAAGCAGATGATTGGATCATCTATGTGCAATTCAACCAGCATCAAGTCCGGCTCATCCTCCCACATGTCGTCAACAGGGTCGTTCTTGTTTTGCGTGAAGGTGAGCCTAGCCATTAAACCATTTTCTCCTTTCACCACATCTTTGGGGCCTGTTTTAGCCCGTAGAGGACTTTTGCCAGTTTTCATACTTTTCCCTTTAGAGCCTGGACTCCCTGAGGCACTTCCATATGTACCTCTTCTTCTAGCTTTTCGTAAAGAAAGCGACCTTGAAATCCATCGCGTGGACCTCCACATCTTTGGCAGCAGGGATGCCTAGCATGTATTTGGTGGATGCGAAGGTGACGACAAGTGCGAAGGTATCCTTGGACTCTGGGCTTGCATGCTGGTTAAACCCCTTTGCCTTGTACTTGTCAATAATACCATTTTCTTGAACTTCTTCTGAAGAACCCACTTTGACCCCACCATGTGGGAATTTAGGGGCCTGTACACCGGAACCCATGTGCTCTTTTCTTCAATTGACACGAGTTCACTGTCCGTTTCCTCCTTCCTCTTGGCCACATTTGGCATGTTCATTGCCTCCGCTATGGTCACAGGCTCTCCCTGATCCATGCATGAAATGCTAAGTCCAGTTCATTTGGCACTCTCAACATGGTACTTTGACGGAGGTTTCTTCTAGTGTGTACTATGTCGGAGTGTAGTTTGTGATATGTAAAGGCTAAGTTGCTTCTCTTGCTCTTGTTTGGGGAATGCTTGTGGTGCTGATGATCGGTTGTTCAAGGAAGAGCCGCTGGCCTCAAAGTTAGACTCATAGGCCTCAAACAACTGAGATTCAGTGTTGGAGTCCATCTCTACATCAACATGTACAACCACTCTCCCTATAGCACCATCACCTTGGTTCATTGGCACAGTTTGCCAGTTCTCATATGTGTGATCATTTGATTCAAGCAACACAACCCACTCTCCTAATTTGGGAGCATGGATAAGGTCAAATAGCTCTCCCTTGCCAAGTGTCCTCTCATCAAACTCGGAATCTTGGCTTCTGATGAGCTTTCCATCTGCTTGGTCCCACACCGTGTATGCCTTGTGTGCAGTGGTGTAGCTGACCATTACACAATTACAAGCATGTACTTCCAGCTTACCACCTCCTCCGCCTGCTTGGATCTTTGCCCATGCAATGCAACCAAAAACCCTCTAGTGCATGGCATCTTACATATTTCCTGACCAAGCCTCCCATGGCATCTTGAACTACTTATCTTGCTAATCCTTACTACGTCTACCAAGTATGGCTGCTGGATTCAGGCTCACAAGATAGCAATTAATTCTTGTAGCTTTAGTCCAGAAGTGAGGTGGAAGTTTAGTGTCAAAGAGCATGCTTTGTGTCATGCCGAGGATAGTCTGGTTCATCTGTTGGGCAGCACCATTACTTTGGGAGGTGTAGGGCGTTGTGGTCTGTTGGTTGATGCCGTCTTGGCTCAACCAGCCTTTACACACCTTGTACTCACCACCATTGTCTATGGACAACGCCTTGACCTTCTTGCTAGTCTGCCACTTTACCATGGACACAAACCCTTGTAGCTTCTCCTTAACCTCTCCCTTTGCCTTGAGGAAGTAGATCTACATCTTGCGACAATGGTAATCAACGAAGGTGAGGAAACACTTGCTGCTGCCATTTGAGGGAGTGCACAATGGTCCACACATATCAAAGTGAATAAAGTCCAAGATTTCTGCCACAAATTGACCATTGCGCTCAACAGGCTTTCTCTTTACCTTGCCTCAGAGGCAGGCCTCACAGAGCTTCTTGTACTGTCCCTCATCCTTAGCCTTGCACGCCCGTGTCCCATGAACCACACTATGTTTTTCCATAGGTTGGACTGCACTTTTAGCCACATGCCCAAAGCACCTTTGCTAGAGCTCATCATCAGTATCTTTGGTGGAGTTTACTACCATGGTGACGGTGTGTGGTGTAATGCAGGGCGTTAAAGACATGGACTCTTCAATGGCTGCATATCCCTCATCTATGCTATGAAAGGGTTGAGTTCGCAGCACACAAAGCTCATCGACTCTTGGGACCTGTGCATCAAGGCTCTCGTTGAAATAGGAGATCTTGATTTCCTTGTTCTTGACAATCAGAGCCTCCTCCTTTGTGAAGACGGCTGTCATGGCTTGTTCCATGATTTTGGACACCAAAAAGAGGTTTCCTGCAAAAGATGGCATGTAGGCAACATCCTTTTAGCTTCAAGTCATTTTCACCACTATGCACGTAGATGTTGATCAACTTGTCTCCCTTACCATCAGCATGGACGAGACCACTGTTGAAACACTTGATGCGAAGTTAGATGTCCCCAATGTAGATGAACCCATCCTTCACAAGCTCGTAGGCTCCACGCTTGGTCGTGTGCATGCTCTCAGCCATCATGGGTGAGTGGTGAGTTCCTTCTTACCCTTTCATGTGCCCTCTTTCTTGCCAACACTTCTTTATTCCTTTTTCTTGGAAGCCCTGTAGTCCCATGCCCCATGTCCCAGCTTGTCGCAATTTTGGCACTTCCTATGACGCTTTGAACCATTTACACTGCCACCATAGCCTTTCTCCCCACCGCCACCGCTTCCGTTGCCACTTGACCAGAAGAGGAGTTGTTTCCACTGCGACCACCATAGTATGCAGCACAGGCCAAAGTGTTTGCCTCACTGCCACTGAGACACATGGTCTTTTTGTGCACCTACTCAGACACCGCCTCATACGTTAGCTCCTCCTCCTTCAAATTGCCCAAAACGGTGATCACAGGACTGCATATTTCAGGTACCGCAATGAGGAGGATCATGGCCTCCATGTTGGTGTCAGTTTACCAGTTCATCTCGGTCACGTCTTGTAGCAGTTCTTCAAACTACAGCACGACATCCAGAGTTGAATCTCTCTCATTCACACTCATTGCAATCAGTTTTTGAAGGATGAAAAGGAAACTGGAAAGAGTCGTTGATTGGTGTACACATGCAGAGTACTCATAGGTTGTGGATGCAAGTGTCATTCCATGGAGATGGGCATGCTGTGACTCGTGTATTGATGTCACAAGGATGACAAGAGCCATGTTGTTTTTGGTACTCCATACTTGACACCAACGGTTTTCCCTTAGTGGCTCAACCTCCTCCCTAAGGAACATCTTCAAGTAGCCACACATTCTCCTCACAATCGCAAACAACCATTTTGATAAGGGAAAACTTTTCCCTGTAATCTTTTCTATCCCACCATTGACATGCTCAAGAGTGAGTGTCATAGGTTCAATCATCTTTCTTGTCTGCTACCCTACTTTTGTGCTTCATTAAGGCTGGTGTAGGCTGATGTAGGCTGTTGTCTGCTAGTGATTCATCAGGCACAAATCTATTACTTACCCTGCCAGCCATAGATCACCTGCAAACAAAGAGGAATGCACTCTAGAAAACATAGGGTCGTGCCTCCACCGGCAGAGCTTATCCTGGTTATTGTCTGAGGATTGTACCTCCAAGAACCCGCTTAAATGAGGAGCTCTTTGACCAGCTTCATGCAGATTGCTTACTCAAAAGTTCAGCCTCCGATCTAGCTACCACCTACTCCTCATTGATGGAGAGGATATGGAGAAGATGACCTTTGCACCCGTTATGGTCACTACGATTTTATGGTGATACCTTTCCTGTTGACCAATGCACCAGACACCGTTATGACGGCGATGAACAACATCTCTAGGTCGTACTTGGATGACTTCACAGTGTTGTGCCTCAATGAAAGCTTGGTACATAGTAGGTCCATGGAGGAGCCAGAGGAGAAAGTGAAGAAGATGCTCATGATACTTATGTTGGAGTTTTTTTTGGTTTCAAAGCTCTACAACTGTGAGTTCAGTATGGAAAAGGTTGAATCCCTTGAACACATCATTGGCGTGGATCATTTGCCATGAATCACGCAAGGTGTCCATCATGCAAGAATGGTCAAATTTGCGTGTTATGAACGATGTGCAAGTGATCATTGGTTTTTACAGTTGCGTGAGTGGTATCCCAGGTTTATCCTTGCATATGCGGGAGTGGTAGTGCAACTCTCCAATCCCACTAACAAAAAATGTGAGTAGATTATGGGATTTAACAAAGAAAAGTCCTTTTGTTTTTTCAAAAAGGCTCTGACCTTTGTGATGGCCTCCCACTTGCTTGATAGCAACCATGAGTTCAAGATGGTGATGGATGCTTTAGACCTGTCCATGGGTGGTGTCCTTTTGCAGGGCATTGGCGACGGATCTCAGCCAGTTGTCTACTACTCACACAAGTTTCATAGAGGGGAGCTTAACTACACCATCCGCAGCCTTCTAGACTCGGCGAGGCACTAAAATGCACCGTCTATACCGACCAGCACGTACTGAATTTCTTCAAGATGCAACCGAATCTGAGCCAGTGCGTTGGGTGGAACACCTTGAGCCGCACTTCAACCTCTAGATCGTGTACCGGCCAGGTCGTATCGACCCAGCCGACACACTCTCACGGTGATCAGACTTGATGATCCGGGTTGCATCCCTCACCATCCACAAGTATGCATTCCTAGTGAAGCTCTTCGTGTGGGGGTACAAGGTGCATGGAGAGTATGATGCTCGCAGATTTTTCTTCAAGGCACTGTATTGGCAACGACGCGATACACTCATGTGGCGTTTCTTGCGATGTTGACGCTTTAGCAGCTGATTTTAGAGGAGCCATGAAAACAGTCCGTTTGGCCACTTCTTTGCAGCCAAAGGGTTAAAGACGGTGGCATGCTCCTTTTGGTGGCTCACCATGTCAATGGAGGTGGGTGGATTCCGCTGAGTTTGCGACGTGTTCCAACACCTGAAGACATGGAGGATGAAGACCTGGGTCTCCTCCAACCCTTGCCTATCCCCAACCAGTGATGGCAGGACATCTTCATGGAATTCACTGGATTGTCCGCGATAGCGACATGTCACAATATGGTGTTGTTGGTGGTGGATCTCTTCAGCAAGAAGTCACGTGTCATCACGACATGTGACACAATGAGCGCAGATGACATAGCTCAGGTATTTCTAGAGTACGTGGTGTACAATGGTTGAAAATGACGCTAGGAATGCCAATGAAGAAGGTGGAACGGCTGCCACTTTTGATGACATCGATGCAGCAGTGCATGGAGTGCTTTTGGTAGGGGAATTGGCCAAGTGGGATGTCACAGAGAAGCAGATCTTCGCACAGCTCATCGCCAAGCTGGACACCAATGACGAAGATGCTACTGATTCTGACATGGATAACAACAACGATACGGCTCTGTATCTCACAAAGTCCATGTCATCGTCGTCCTCTTCGACGGCAGGCAGCAGCAAAAGAGTGTCCTACATGGACTGGTTCCCCATCATCCATGTTACTGTCATGCATCATGGTGTATCAATCCACAAATCCATAAATCTCCTCCGCAATGCGTACCGCACTCTGAGTTCACCATCGGTGTAGGAGAAGCTATCGTTCAACCCACTGCAGGGCTGGTACAAGCCATGCGACAAGGTGTTGAAGCCGCACTACGATCTAGCGCTCATCGCTTAGGGTGACAAGCCAAAGGACAAAGCAGCTCACACCGCCCCACGTATCCAAGGAAGCTTAGGGAAGAAGGGTTTCTTTGCCGACCACTCAGCAAGAAAAGGGGAGGTGTTATGCTCACTTGAAGCAATGCGAGAGAGGGAAGTCCCGCCTTGTAGCACAAAGATCAAGGAGAAGGTCCACGCCGTCATGCGCGACTGTGGCATGGATGAGCTGGACGGGAAGCTCAGAGCGGAGCTGTTCAGAAGAAGCTTCTGCCGCAAATCTGTCGCTAAAGAGCTTCAGTGGACATGGTGCTGAGGGACAATGGCCTCAAAGAAGCTCCTGCCAGATTGGGAGCTCTGTACGCTAGCCATGCAGCACCGCGCCACCTTCTACATCAAGCTGCATGCCATCCCACCATGCCTCGTGGTGAATGCCGATGATTCTGACGACCACCTCGTCCTCAAGCCTTGCTACACATGTGCGCCAAAACGCACGGATGAAGTCAAGGTGTGCGAGAAAGAGGACAAGAAGCAGATGACTTGCCTCGTTGCATGTGCCATGGACGGCGACGTTTTCCTATTGCAGGTCATCTGGACTGGTAAAACGTCTGCCTGCCACCACGCTGGTGTCAAGACCAACATTGCCCTCCGAACAAGCCAGTGCCATTTCACGCACATGAGAGATCACTGGGACAGCGTGAAGACAACGAAGCAGTGGTTCTACATGGTGCCAGAAAATTACTTCACCTTGACCACAACGCAAACAAGTTGCTACTTGTTCTCGACGCATGAGGGCCGCAGGAAGGGATATGCCCGGGAGGAAACTGCAACTACTCTACTACACTATCATAAAACCTTCTCATATGTTACACAAGTGTATAACATCTGTAATGTATGATTATGATTTGTGTTCCATCGATTAGAATCAAGATACTACTCTTTTTGTCTTATACACATGCCTACATTTTCATTTCAGACACTTACCACAATTTGGTATACAAAACATTTATTCGGACAGCCGATCTCCTATAGTCGCCCAAGCCCAGTTCATTGAAGAAAACCATTTCACGGCAGAAAAAAACGGCAAATTTCCGCTCTACCCATTGTTTGGGCCTCCAAAGGTTATTTTGTCCATTTTTGCACAAATGCATTCGCTACTTCCTTAACAAAAAAAGAACATGCTAAACCCACTTTTTGTGCAGCGCATGCCATCATGCGCACCGTGCCCCCTATTGAGAAGAAATTTGCACTACACCAGACCAATAGCAATTTATTTGTAGAAGTGCGGATGCAATGTTTTTCCCTTTAAGTTTTGTTGTTTTCACATGACCTTCTATTTCAATCCATGTTCACTGTTCGTTTACATGACCAAATCTCCAACACTTCTTTTTGATTGACAAGTGCTCACGTTTCTCGTTTAAGAACCACTACGGGTGTTTAATTAGTAAATTTTGTTTTTTGTCTTCGGATGTGTGGCAGATCGGCTTATGTGTACAACACAATCACGTGACCATGGCCGTCCACGATTGCGTTTTCGCTCGTTTACGCTCTGCATGAGCAAAAAACGTCCTCAAATGGCGGCCTTGGGCCTATTCACCCAATTGAGGACTGTTCCGCTCATTCGTTACACAAACGAGCAAAGCAGTCCGCGGGACGACACTCTTCATTGTGCGTCCCTCCTTCTTACACAAAGTGTGATGGTTAATTTCCTTAACACAATGTGTGTGACTAGTCGCGTTGTTCACAATCACCGGAAGAACGGAAGCAAGGATGACAACTTTGACCCCACTTGCTTTTTCTAGATCAAGGCAACTCAAACATGTTGGATTTTTGTGACCATGCAGGGACAAAGCCACCAAGTGCTCTGATGCAACAAGGGGGTCCCCTGCTGCCGTAGGATCTTTTATGCCCAGCAAGCATGCCTTGCACACTTGGTTGAGAAATCAGCGGAAGCAAGAAGTGTGGAGTTGAATCATGTTAAAAGTACAAGTATTGTACAAGGAACAACACATGTACAAAAAGCTCTGCATTGGTCTCTGACAAAACTCCTGGCCCTAAACTGGGGCGCAACGCCTTGCTCGGCCATCAAGGCCGTCAAAGCAAGGGTCTTGGCATAGCCACCGTCGCAACAGTGAAAGGCCTTTAGGATGTCAGGGCGTCCTCCTCCCAGGTTGGCAGGCCTTGTCAGGCTCATTGGGGTCTTGGAGGGATTAACCTCCTCCCAGGCTGGCAGAGCTTGCCAGGGTTACAAGGATCCTGGAGGGATCACCAACATCGCCTTCCACCCAGGCTGGCACGCAAGTGCCAGGCTTACAGGGATCTTTGGAGGAGCTCCAACAGCATCTTTGTTGAAGGTACTCCTGCACTAAGGCATGAAGCCTTGCTTATAGTCTGCAGACAGATCTTCCGGGGATTGCACTAGAGATAGGGATATTGGAGATGATACTAATGATGCTGGGATGCTAGGATGCTGGGATGCAGGGATGCTGAGAAGTGGCAGGACCTTTGCCTTTTATACTTGAGGTTATGGTAAGTTGACCACCTGAACGAGAAGCTTCCTTCAGGTCGTTCAGGTGTGCTGCCACCTGTGCCATACTCTGGAGAATTTTCCATCCATTGGAAGCTCCCTTCCATTCTGGGCTCTAACCGGCACCTGTGCTACTCCAGGGGGAAGCTTCCTCCTTGAGGAAGCTTCATCAGGTCTTCACGTGAAACTTCACCTGAAGGTTGCTTGCTCATCAGGCCTTCCTCCCAGGATCGTTGATGTTACCATGCTGCAACATGAAGCCCATCGATCAGGATCCACCTAAAGCTTGCACCAGATTGACCCATGAAGTTCCAAGGGCTTGGGCTTGCTGCATGATTGAGGTGGTGCTGTACAGGCCTCTTGTTGAGGCTACATGCTGCCTGTCCATTCATCAGAAGCCCCTCTTAACATGAGTACCTGTGCGGCACTATGCAGGTCTGTGCTACCATTAGCATGCACTCTCATCATGGGCATGCTTATCCATAAAGCACCTTTCACACCCTTTAAGGCTGCTCTCCAGAGAAAATATGGAACTTCTCTGTCAAGATTCTCAGTCGAGCCACACCCGGTAGATTCACGAAAAAAACCGTAAAATCCTCTCATAGCCTCTGGTTGGAGTGTCGTCTGCATTATGCTCAAGCAGTAAATCAGCACAGTTATCGCTCACTCCAACACCCCCCTTGATAGTTGTGCTCATGAATTGAATTCTATGCTCGTAAACCATTTTTTGAGAGGGTAGAAGAGGATGAACAAGGCCGTTGGAGCCGTTTAGGGACTCGGTTGCTGTTTCTTGGCTGCATTTGGGTGATGTGGCTCCGTCATTTTTTTTATGACCCTGTCGCTTGGAAAACTTGAGCACCGCTTCTTCTTGGTTCATTTAGGCACTTTTGGGACTCTCCAAAGGCGTTTTTTGATTTTGAGTACATGGATAACTGCAAAAAACGGTTTGGGTGAGGTTGGCTTGAGGTGCTCGTGCAGACGATGCTTGTGAACCTTGTTGCCATTACATATACTATTGTTGTTGCTGCTCATTCTGAAACTGTTGTTGTTGAAGCTGTTGAACTTGTTGTTGTTGAGTCCATGCCAGTTGCTGCTGAAGTTGTGCAATTTGGACTGCTTGAGCCGCATGTACCTGTTATAGCTACTGCGTCTGCGATGCTTGAGCTGCATGGGTAAGCTGCCCTTGCTGACGTAGGAGCTCTTGAGTGGCAATCTGCTGCCTCAGCGCCTTCCTCTCTTGCTCCACAGCTTAACGTGATGCGGCTTCTTATTGTGCCATACGTTGTGCCTCAATAGCCAAGTGTTGCGCCTCAACAGCTTGGCAATGTGCATGGTCTGCGACATGGCGCGCCTTTGTCTCTGGTTGAGCGCTTGTAAGGGACTGGTGGAGAAATTCTCCACCTCCGACCTAGTCTGTTGCCACTGTTGCATGCTCAACGGCTTGACGTATTGTTTTTCATTGAAGCGTGTGTACCGCTTCTTCAGCCAAGTGCCTTCGCTCTTCAGCTCCTTCCGTTAGCTCTGCCACATGGAAGTAGTCTCTTAACCTCGTGGGCAGATTTCGATGCACTCATGGATTGTGAGATGATGCAGCATGACCACTATTGGTCTTTCTCTCCATTGTGCTCTTCTCGACTTCTGCAGGTTGAGCGCCACGTCCAACGTCTACACTGCACCTCATGAGGAAGGACGAACATTCTCTTCCCTCCATGCGATAGCTACAGCTGCTAATGCTCTTGCAAGCACCATTAACCTACAACTCTGATACCATGTTGGATTATTTTTGAGCTTGCAGCAACAAAGCCACCGCGTGCTCTGATGCAGCAAGTGGGTCCCCTACTACCGTAGGATCGTTTATGCCCAGCAAGCATGCCTTGTACACTTGGTTGAGAAATCAGCGGAAGCAAGAACTGTGGAGTTGAATCATGTTAAAAGTACAAGTATTGTACAAGGAACAACAGAGGTACAAACAGCTATGCATTGCTCTTTGACAAAACTCTTGGCCCTAAACTGGGGCGCAACGCCTTGCTAGGCCGTCGAGGACGTCAAAGCAAGGGTTTCGGCACAACCACCGTCGCAACAGTGAAATGCCTTTAGGATGTAAGGGCGTCCTCCTCCCAGGCGGGCAGGCCTTGCCAGGCTTACTGGGGTCTTAGAGAGATTGACCTCCTCCCAGGCTAGCAGAGCTTGCGAGGCTTACGAGGATACTGAAGGGATCACCAGCATCTTCCTCCACCCAGGCTGGCACGCAAGTGCCAGGCTTATAGGGGTCTTGGAAGGAACTCTAACAACATCTTGGTTGAAGGTGCTTCAGTGCTAAGGCATGAAGCCTTGCTCATGGTTTGGAGACAGATCGTTTGCAAATTGCAATGGAGATAGTGATATTGGAGATGATACTGGCGATGCTGGGATGTTGGGATGCTGAGAAGTGGCAGGACCTTTGCCTTTTATACTTGAGGTTATGGCAAGTTGACCACCTGAACGAGAAGCTTCCTTCAGGTCGTTCCATTCTGTTGTCACCTCTACCTTACAGTGGAGAAATTTCCATCTAGTGGAAGCTTCCTTTAGTTCTGGGCTCTTACTGGTACCTGTGCTACTCCATGGGGAAGCTTCATCAGGTCTTCACGTGAAACTTCACCTGAAGGTTGCTTGCTCATCAGGCCTTCCTCTCACGATTGTTGATGCTACCATGCTGCAACATCAAGCCCGTCGATCAGGATCCACCTGAAGCTTGCACCAGTTTGATCCATGAATATCCAAGGGCTTGGGCTTCTTGCATGATTGGGGTGGTGCTGTGCAGGCCTCTTGTTGAGGTTGCATGCTGCCTGTCCAGTCATCAGAAGCCCCTCTTGACCTGAGTGCCTGTGGAGCACTCTGCACGTCTGTGCTACTAGTAGCATGTGCTCTCAACATGCACATGCTTGTCCATAAAGCACCTTTAATACCCTTTAAGGCTACACTCCGGACAAAATCTGGAACTTCTTCGTCAAAATTCTCAGCTGAGCCACACCCGGTAGATTCACGGGAAAACTCGTAAAATCCTCACAAAGCCTCCGGTTGGAGTGCCGTCTGCATCATGCTCAAGCAGTAAATCAGCGCAGTTATCGCTCAATCCAACGAAACAAAGCAAAATCTTTGACTAAAATTGACCGAACAGGCCAAAAAACCAAGGGTTGTTTGATCTCAACATATTGGGATTAAGAATTGGGCCTGTCTATGAAGAGACAAGTGTCTATGAAATGTTTTCGTAAAGGCATCTCCAAAACTCTTCGTTTGGAAAACATTTTCGAAGAGGGTATGCACTCCATATCTTTAAAGCAAATTTGTTGCATATGACACCAAGCCATTAGATCCAACTATGTCTTTTCCCTTAGACAATTGCTATGAAAACGTTTTATCAGGTACAATAGAAAAGGCCATCTCGTGAATGATGCAAAAGCAAAGGACATTTTGTGGATGGTCCTATTTGTAAAACAAGACAACACCTACAATATCAATTAGAGGAAAAAAACACCTCCTTGGAGTAAATCTACAGGTATCTAGGAGTCGCCATCCTCCACTGTACGCACAATTGTTCTGCGCATAATGAAGGGTGGCAACTGTGCGATGGTTGTGCACATGAAAAACATGCACCATCGTTCACACAAGGCATTTGACATTGACATCGTGAAAGCGAGGCCTACTTTTTTTCTTACTCATCGCCAACGCTTGAAAGCAATGGAGGTAAGACATAGTTGTAAGATCGTCCGCATGAAATGATGAGGAACAAGTATGTTTGCTCAGAGGTGACATTATATCTGGTTTTTCCTGTATTAGTTTGTTGACAACTTCATTTTGTAATTGATTTGCAACGAGGTATACTGGAATTGATGATGGAGCACAATGGAATCCAAAACACGTAACTTGTCATTCGATGTGACAACCTAACGGCTGACATGATTTTTCTTGAGACATGTTTCGTGCTGTTTACCTATACTTCGTTGCAAATTGTTCATTAGAAAAGCAACACAAACATCCAAGTCTATTTGTCCTTAAATAGTACCCTTTACTCAGTAGAAGACACCAAGATACTTACCAGGTGCTGCCTGTCCCATTTTGCGCACAACCACTATGCTCACAATGGAACAGGCGGTAACGTGTACGGTCTTCATGAGTGCCCATTCGTTGGTTTGATGTGCATAATGAATAGTGAGATACTTGGTCTTCATTGTGCGCCCCTCAATTGTGCGCACCGTGCGATGGTTACGCACATAAAAATGCGCGTGACCAATGGTATAGTGTGTGGCATGCTCAAAGAACAGAAGTAAGGCGGGCAAGCTCGTCTTTGTTTTTTTCCTGCCTTAAGTTCATCGCAACGAGCCGTGACTCCAGCTCCTGCTCTGAAGTCGTCGTCGGAGTTCACAAAATGGCGTTCTCAGTTCGCGTCAGGGGTTTACCCCATTCGCAGGACAGAGGGGCAATCGTCATAAAATGCTTCGTGGCTCTGGAGGCCCATTTCCGTTTCTAACCTTACCCCTGGTTTTGGGACCCAAACCAGGGGTTTTACCTCACACTCCTCCATTCACACAAGTTTTCCGGTTTCGAAACTCATAGTTCATCCTAAACGAAATCGAGTTTTGTTTTTAACTCGTTGGCGCAAAATCGTTGCGTGCGAGGCACGATCGGTGACTTCGCGCCGACTTCTCTCACGAGCTTCCCTCGTTCCTCGCTCTCACCCTCACTCCCCCTATCCCTCGTCTTCGCTTGCTCGCTTGCAAGAAGGGCGAGGGAGGGTGGGAAGGGCACGAGGCCACGAAGCCTCGCCCTCGAGGCCCTCGTGGCCCCTCAGCCTCCGAATCGGGCTGAGGCTGCGATCGGCGGCTGGCGGCTGGCTGGCTGGTGGCCGGCCGGTCACTTGGTTTGCCCCCGGCAGCCAGCTGGCCGGCGGCCAGCAAAGTGCTGGCCATCGGCCAGCCTTCGCTGACGTGAGGGGTGGTGTGCAACCGCCCCTCGCTTCAGCGAGGAGGGAGGGCCAAACCGGCCCTCCCGCTACAGTCACTCAAGTAGAGAAAAAGTGACATCGTTAATGCATAAAAAATGAGACAAAGAAAGGGA
>SZWC01017226.1:26458-46480 GCA_023375785.1 Penium margaritaceum
GCAGCTTCAGGAGACCGACTAGAGCTGAGTTGAGAAAGGGAGGGAAAGCATGCCATGATGATCAAGGGATGGGAAGGGGAAAAGGGGCGGGCGAGGGGAGCCAGATGCATGGACGCAGGGATGAATGCAGCAATAGAGAAACGGACGGGACTCGTAAGAGACAGGTTGGGGAGGAGACAGCGGGCGATCCAAGGGAGAGAGGAGTGGCATGGGAGGAAGGAGGAACTCGAAAGAGAGAAAGTACACGCAGTGCAAAGGGAGGAAGCAGCGCATGCCAATACAGCTTCTGCGTGACAGAAAAGCCTGCTGTCATGATCCGGATGGACACAGTTTACCATGCAGGATCTCACAGACTGTGAGAGCCGTTCATTCAGCCTGGTTGACGGAGCCATGCAGAGTCAGGCACGGGTACAGACGAAAGAGCAGGTGCCCTTTTCGTTCATGGCGTAAAGCGAAATCCGGACCGTGGACTTCACGCTCTGGCTGCGACGCGTTGTTCGCGTGCCACGCACGTTCAACAGGTGCAATGGCAGGCAACATTCCAGCCTTTACATGAAGGAGGAACACGCACGAATGTTTCGCCTATGCAAGCAAGTAGAGACGGCAAATGTCCACAACCTCGCTTTCCTTTTCATCGCTGCGGACGGCAAAGTAGTACACATTCCTTTCATTTCCGGATCACAGGAAGGGAGAGGTCAGTGGCAGTGGTGACGCGGCTACAAAAAAACAAAATGCGGACAAACGAAGCGTCTGCATTTGCCCTCCCCCCCTCCCCCCCCCGCACAGAGACAAGAGGAGGCTGCACATACGACACGAGGTCGATGAGGTTAGAAGGACTGGGCAGCGCCGAGGAAAACGAAGAGGGGAACCTAAGGAAAGAGTCGAGGCGTGCCCACGGTCGCCATCATCGCCGCACTCCCCGGATCTTGAAAGAGGAGAGCAGCAAACAGAGAGGACACACCAGAGGCATGAGGGACACTGGTCATGCACACCTGCCGAGAGACGATAGCTGCTGCAACAGCTGCTGCTTAATTGTCCTGGCAGCTGATACACCTGCTGCTGCTACAGCTGCGGTCGATCTTCCAAGAATGTTCTCCGCCTGCTCCTGACTGGAGCCAAGGAGACTGCAGAAGCTACGGCTGCTGCTGCTCCTGGCCCCTGTGGTGCCGCCACCTGTGGTATTTGCAGCGACCTTCCGCAGGAGGACCAGATCTGGGGCAGTCCTTGACTTGACCAGATTCGCCGCAGCAGCTGCGGCCGCCACCGCGGACGCCGTGGTGCTGACTGGTGCAGGGAGAGGGTGCGGCTTGGCGCCCGGACCTGCGCGCGCGACAGTGGTCACCCCTGATCCCCCTGGATCCACACTCGATCCAAGGAGGCTGCAGTGTCGCGTCGGTGAGCAGAGGGAGACGGGAGGAGGCGGATCGGAGGAGTGATCGGAGGCCCTTGGTACACCCTGGCGGTGACGGCCTGTGTACGATCTGCGGGCAGGCAGTCCTCGGGGCGGGTGGCAGGACGAGGAACAAGCGGCTATGGGCAGCAGAGGAAAGCAGATGGGGGGCAAGACCAGACGGCTGGCTGGCCTGGTCCGGCGAATGGCGCACGGAGGTGGTGGACACGCCGACACAAGCCGCAGTAGCGTTATGCGGCCGAAGCGATACAGCTGCAATCGGAACCATTTTAATTTTATGCGTTCTCTCTTGGTCGACCCGGATCACCGCTGGGTTCGCGACGATCGTCGAATAAATCCAAGCGGGGAAAACGCCCTCGTATCAATTTTTCCTGCGACCATCACCAGAAAACGATGGTCGGCAACAGCAGGCATCTGCTATCGCACTTCACCTACCAGTACCATCTCCTCCAGCAGGCTGGTCAGAGGGCTACTGTGGTCGCACCGAAAGCACCAAGAGGGAGGGAGATTCCCTCGCTGGCAGATCGCTGGGCTCACGGGGCCACTGAATCGTCCCGCCCGAGGCGTTAGGCACCTTCCCCTGCACCACCTCCGACGACTGCGGGACGCTCTTACCGTGGTAATACCTATGTCAGGCAAGAAAGCCTGTCCTTCCAGGAGGTGAACGAGGCAGCCTTCCGGCGCTCCCCTATCCATCATGTTACAAGACATTAAAGAAGCCAAAATTCCATAATCAACATAACTTGAGAAGATTAAAAGAAAGGGCACTTCGACGTCACGGCCCTTGTTCATTGTACGGTACAACAAGGAAGCCCGTTTTGAATTTTCATCAACTATAGGGCCTCGACGGCCGATCTCGTCAACCATGAGGCCCTGTCGTCCGATCTCAACAACGACGGAGCCCCGATGCACTCGGGTGTGTGTCAGAAACGCGATTAAACCATGTCGCAAGCAAAGTCTCGCCCATGACCCTCCTGAGCTAGCAGCGAAGACCAAAGTCAACGTCTCGGACATGTGCGATTGGAAAAAATAGCTTAACGATCAAACCTCTCCTTATCCATTAATTTGTCGTTGACTTTCACTACTTTTACACGACCATGAGACAGGCTGCCTGCATGTTAAGACGGGTAGACGTCAACCGGGATGAGAACCGGCGATTTCGAATTGCGAGGATTTCCGGCAGGCCCTCGCGTTGGTGGCCGACCAAAAGCGGGCCCCTGCGCTGATCGATCCGAAAATGCGGGTCCTCGCGTTGGGTCGAATGAAAAACAGGGCCCCAGGTTCAATTTATCCTAAAATAAAAAAATTATTGATTGAGAGATGGTATCTTTAAAATTCAGATATTAAGATTAAAATAATCATTTTTCATCTCCACAAGGTTCTACCTTACAAACAAGCATGCACATACCTTTAAATGAGCGATTCTTTTATGTGTAAATGCTAAAATTTCAATACATAATTTTCGAAAATAATTAAATACATTATTTTAATTATGATACACACCGAAATATATTGGTTATCTTACTCTTGCACGTAATGCGGAAGAAAGAAAAAATCCTCACTTACAAAACATCTTAAGGATATTGATCCAACGCAAATCACAAAATTATCAGCTGCCCCGAAAATGCCAGTTATCAATTCTCTCCCACAAAATACAAATGCAATAGCAGCCAATGGAGTAAAAAAACATTAACAAACGTTTTTCAAAGGTTCCCACAGTGTAACGGGTCGAGTCTCCAGCTCCTGCTCTGAAGTTGTCGTCAGAGTTCGCAGAAGGGCAAACTTTTCCGAGGCGATGACCTGACCAGTCGCCACGACCTTCTGCGACAATGAGGACAGGTGTACAAGGCGAGCGACTGTTCCGAAAAATAGGTAAAATATTATGTGACGGCCAGCAATAGCGCATGGCAAACTCCGCCGGCAAATCTCGTAAGCGCCAAACTCTGACCTGACGAGAGAGACCTACCTGGTACGCTGGCCAAACGTCAAGTTTTTAACGGGCACTGATTTTGTATCAACGTAGATGTTTCGGTCAGGCCCACTTCGGCTGAACCCAACGGAGAACAGAACAAGACATGCGTTGGAACCGTCGTGAATGTGTGAAGGCTAGCATGTCAGTAAATCCCAAGGAAGCATGGCAAACTTCTTTCGAATAAATGACGGCCAGAATGGCCTGGACGGTAAGTCAATAATTCAGCCGTTCAGGTCGGCTTACTTCTGGGACCACCGCTATCAGTGTTGAGCATCCGATATGCTAGGAATCAGATAGGCTTAAAACTTTGACATCTGCCTAGAACCGACACATCCCATTAGGACAGAGACCAAACTAGGATTATCTGATCAATTTATCCTTCGCAGAATGACGTTCTTAGTTTGCATCAGGGGTTTATCCTCTTCGCAGTACTGAGGGGCAATCGTCATCAACGACCGAAAGCGGAGAGACTCGAATACTCCGAGTCTCCGGAGGCCCATTTCTGTTTTTAACCTTATCCCTGGTTTTGGGACCCAAACCGGGGGTTTTTACCTCGAACTCGTGCATTCGCACGATTTTTCCAACTTCGAAACTCATACTTCATCCTAAACTCACTCGAGTTCCCTTTTTGACGTGTCAGCGCGAAATCATCGCGTGCGAGGCACGATCGGCGATTTCGCGTCGACTCCTCTTGTGTATTCCCCTCGTTCCTCACTATCACCTCGCTCCCCCTATCCCTCCTCCTTGCTTGATTGCTTGCAAGGAGGGGGAGGGAGAGCAAGGGTACGAGGCCAAGAGGCCTCGCCATGGAGGCCCTCGTTGCCCCTCAGTCGCCGATCGGGCTGAGGCCGCAATCGGTGGCTAGTGGCTGGCCGGCTGGTGGCCGGCTGGTCGCTTGGCCGGCCGCTGGCCGTCCAGCCAGCCGGCAGTGAGCTGGCCGGCGGCAAGCAAAGTGCTGGCCGCCTGCCAATCCTCGATGACGCGAGGAGTGGTGGGCAACCACCCCTCCCTTGAGCAAGGAGGGAGGGCCGAACCGGCCCACCTGCTACATTCTTCCCCACTTATTATGAACCGTTCTGGTTCATGAACAACAAGCAGGGTTGTCAGTCAGTGAGTCATCAATGTTGTGAAAGAATATTGAATGATTTCAAGCACCAGCTAAGCATGAACAAATGCATGGCACTTGGACCTAAGCTATAGCTTGTCGATCAGCACAGCTAGCGGCCTCCCCCCTTTAGGCTGGAGCGTCCGCGCGACATCCATGTTGGGCGTCCCCAACCTCCTATGGTTGCAGTCCATGAATGCTGTCCTGCGGGAATGTTGTTCACTTTTTCCGCGTTTAGGTGGTACCCCCTGACATGCGTCGATTCGTGCGAGGTGCCAGCTCGCTCCAATACTCGTTGACCACCCCTGTGGGCAACCGAGATTCGGGCTCCTATCAGTTATGTTCAGGTTCACACCCGGCCCAATGAACGAGGTATTTCCTAACAACTGGCGACCGGAGAGTACGCTCTGGGTGCTGGAGAAGGCAAAGAACCTCGAATTCACAATCGACAGCAAGGACTGCCGATGGTGGCTGAACAGTTCCTGCTACCGTGTATGGAGCCAACAAGCTCACATGAAACACGTCATGTATCTTCATACTCGACGAAAGCAGCAATCGGTATGCCACTGGCTCGATGCGTGCAAACATGGGAAACGACCCAATCTATTTCGGTAGAGGTTTTTGCTCCCCTGGCGACTTCAACCAAAGATTCTTAGTGCTAAGCAACACTTTGTCACCGGTGTCAAACGAGACCTCACGGTGACTTTTGTCGGCATATGCCTTTTGTCATTGCCAAGCAGGTTGAAGGTGACCCTTTGCCTCCTG
The DNA here is from genome assembly GCA_023375785.1 of Penium margaritaceum. Lineage (NCBI taxonomy): Eukaryota > Viridiplantae > Streptophyta > Zygnematophyceae > Desmidiales > Peniaceae > Penium > Penium margaritaceum. The sequence goes on from SZWC01017226.1 coordinate 31,712, forward strand.
CAACATGGAGTCAATGCGCTCGGCAAAGGCTTGACCAGAAGGAACCTGTGCTCATGCACTCCCACTCTTCACCAATGAAGAGGGCATCACTGGATGCCAACCACTATTCAACACAAACTGTTTGAACTGTGTAGACTCGTTCACCGAGTTATTCACCGCAAACTCTGCCCGTGCTAGGAATTTATCCTAGTCATTCATGGCAGGGTCCATGTACATATGGAGTATTTGTTCTAGAGTGCGGTTTATGCACTCTATTTGTCCGTCAGTTTGAGGGTGAAACGTTGTCGACTTTTGCGACTCGATGCCGAAGTAATCGTGCATCTTTTTCCAGAACTTACTAGCAAATTCTCGATCTCGATTGGAGATCATGCGCAACAGCAAGCCAAGGTATTTTACGACACCCTCAAAGAAGAGACGGGCTGTCTCCTTTGCGTTCACTTTAGTGGTTGCAGGAATGAAGTGTGTCATCTTCGTCAGAAGATCCACAACCACTAGTATTGCATTTTGGCCACGGGCCGTGTCCGGAAGACCAGTAATGAAGTCCGTGCAAATGCACTCCCATGGAGTCACAGGAATGGGAAGTTGTTGGAGGACTCCAGCAGGCTTCTTGTTACTAGCCTTATTCCGAAGACATGGGTCGCATGTCATGCAACACTTACGGACATCAATACTCCATCATGGTCACCAGTAGTGGTTCGAGAGTGCGTGTTCGGTCTTTTGAGGTCCCACATGACCTGCGATCGGTAGGTCGTGGAACTAGGAGATAATCTTTGCTCAAAGATCTCCCGAGTTTGGCACAACAACTGGTTCTCCGTGCCAAAAGATTCCTCCGACCTCACCAATCTGTACTTGTCCAAATTTTGAGAGTCTTGAAAGCAAGAATCCATACATTATCCCATCCGGATCCTGTTTACAAAACCATTCTAATGGATAATCTCTCTCGTGGTAGTTGCCATAGAGGTTCAGTGGGATCTGGTGTTTGTAATGTTGTTGTTGCAATGGCCATAAAACATCCACCGACCTCGGTGGTCGCTTTTATTTCCACTCGCTGTCGGCTTAGTGCATCGGCCACATTGATGCGTCGTGGCCGATGTTCCCATGTGGACAAGAATCGGCTCAGGTATTTGGTCCAACGTGCATGTTGTCTTGACAGGTTCGGTTGCGCTTGGAAAAACACCAATGGGTTATGGTCGGTCACGACCGTCACACCCCCTGTAGCACCCTCGAGGTAGCAACGCCACATCTTGAAAGCATGTACTACTGCAAGGAGCTCTTGATCCCCAGTCGTGTACTGCATTTGTGCGGGGATGAGCTTTCGGCTCTCATATGCAACTGGGTGACCGTTCTGCATGAGGACGGCACTGAGTCCTACTACCGACGCATCACATCGCACTTCCCACGGTTGCGATGGATCAGGCTGAGCTAGGAGGGGCGTTGTGGATAGAAGCTCTTTGAATTTGAGAAAAACGTTCTCACAATCAGATGTCCATCGCCAGTGCACGTCTTTTCGTGTGAGCCTGGTTAGCGGTGCTACTAGGGTCTAATACCCTTGCATAAACCGTCGAAAGTAGTTTCCAAGGCCGAAGAAAGACCAAATCTGCCCAACATTTTCCGGGCGTAGCCAGTCTACAACGGCTTGGACCTTTCTTTGGTTGACACGGATGCCGTTCTTGCCGATGATTTGTCCAAGGTATTCGAGCGCATCTTGTGCAAACTTGCACTTGCTCACTTTCGCATAGAAGTTTTGTTCCCGAAGGATTGCGAGGACTTCGCGCAAATGTTCTATATGCTCTTCCATTTATTTGAAGAAAACCAGGATGTCGTCCAGGTAAACCAAGATAAATTGAGCGAGTTGCTTGTCGAACGTTCGGTTCATCTCTCCTTGGAAGGTTGTCGGGGTATTTCTAAGCCTCAAGCACAACACTCAAAACTGATACTGTCCAATGTGTGTTCAAAACACGGTTCTGGGCACATCATCTTCCGTGATGCGGATTTGATGGTACCCTTGGGACAAATCTAATGACAAAAATAATGTTTCCCATTGGAGATGGTAAAAAAGGTCCTCAATTCGCGGTAAAGGGAATCGATTTTTCACCTTCAGCTTGTTCAACACCCGGTAATCCACGCACATGCGTAAACCACCGTCCTTTTTGTTCACAAGAAGGATTGGCACACCGTATGGCTCGATCCATCCTTTTGCAAGGTACTCTTTGATTTGGCGTTCAACCTCTTGCCTTTCTGTATGACTAAGGCGATACATGGGTCTGAACATAGGGGTCGCCTCCGATTGGAATGGAATCGTGTGGCCCATGTGTCTTTCTCGTGGAAGCCCAGCCAGTGGGTCTTGGAATGCATCCAAGAACTCTGCCAATAGGGATTTGATCTCTTGTGGCGTGTCTTCCTTCACTTCATCCTCCATTTTCTGCATCTGAGCCCAGAAGTATCGACAACCTTGTCAAATACGTCTCTTGACCTACATCGCAGACAAGCTGGCATGGACTTTGAGTCGGGTCGGCGATGATTTCGTACTTGTAATCAACGTAAAGCGACGGTGTCCTTTTTGGAGGATCAAACGCTTTGATTCAAAGCAAATGAGAGCCTTGTTTTCACGGAGCCAGGGATTGCCTAGCACCACGTGAAATGGGTCAAGAAGGTTGAGTACATTCAACATGACACTCTGTGTGTACTCTTGAATACAAATTTTTGCTTTACAAGTACCGATCACGGGTACTGTACGGTTGTCACCGACGAAAAATGCACCCTTTGATGGCTCGTGCTTCAGGCCGACTTTTTGGGTAAAGCCAAAGCTAACAAAGGATTCATCTCCTCCAGTGTCAGCAAGTACGTTCACGGGAGCTCCATCTAGGTGTCCTTTGAACTGCATCGTCATGTTACCTTCACTCTTCGGAGTGAACATGCTCGATGATGACAAGCCGAGTTTGTGATAAACACCGAATCTAGACGACGGACGCCGTAGCTCCCATGATTCACCTACTCTAGTCCACATCTTCTAGGTACGCGTGAATTTGGCTAGCACCTTCCAGTATTTGAATGTCACTGTATTGAAATCGTCGACTAAAGGTACCGTGAACATGATTGAACTCACCGCTTTGAGGGCGTTTGCTTCGATCACTGTGTTACAAAATTCTTGCATAGTGCCCAGTGTTGCAACCAGTAAGCAGGTTTGGTCATGTATCTTGTCTGGTGATGTAAGATTTAGTGGGCAATGTCGAACAGCAAGTGCAAAATGAGGTTCAATGAGAGAAGAGAAAACAACAGAGGAATTTGAACTCGTAAAAAACTCAAATCGTTTATTATCCTCGTCTGAAAACATGAATCCTCACTCGTAATCCAGTTTTATCCCTGAGTGGTCCCCACTAACATCACTCGGGGATGGAGAAAACCCGCCCCACGGCCTTGTCTGTTACCACGGCCGGGCCCATTGCCGCGACCGCGACCCTATCCACGGCCTTGTTCGCGGCCTCCTGCTGCACCCTCCCAACGAATTGTTACTGCTCCAGCTAACGCCGCGGCCTCTTATCCACCACCAGTAGCCGCAGGGCATCGAGCCCTGAAGTGTCCGGGCTGCATGCAGTTGTGACACAGTCCCTCGCAGAAGGCCGTAATACTATGCTCGCGTGCCTCTTGCAGCTCGTCATTGTCACGTCCACGCTTGTGGTTGGAGGGTGCTTGTTCCCACTAGTCTTCTTGGCTGAGGGGTTTGCCGGCTGCTTGTCCTTGATCCCGCCCCACTGCCCGGCTGTCCCTCCAACCCCTACATCATCCATGCGTGCATCGTGGCCTTGCTGTGCACGCACGTTTGGCCGTGCATCTGAGTAGTGCTTCAGTTTTGCCAAAGACACTCCTCATGTAGTCTCGCAACTCCCTCCACCTTGTCCAAGCTTGGCCTGTTGCAGTCGTGGTGGTCTTGTCCTTCAGCTTCTCGTTGTCAAGACCATCGCGCAAGTACTCCAGTAGCAAGCACTCTGGGTACTTGAAGGTCTAGGTACCGTCACTCTCGGTGAAGCTTTCGGCTTCCTCCACGAGCGCGGTAAACTCACTTAAGTATGCCTCAAGTGAGTTACCCACCTGCCTGAAGTCCTGAATCATGTGGAAGGCGCGCTGCATCTCCTCATGCTGGGTCCACTTCTTACACATGATTGAGCATAAGGCTTCCCACGGCATGGGCTGCCACTAAAGGTGAGGCCTCTACGCACTCCACTCCTTGACCACGTACTTGAAGAGCTTGTCTTCAAGTCGCGTCGTGGGAAGGTCGTCCCACTGACGGAGTATAGCCTTGTGGATGCGTAGGACGTGCTCAATGCGTTTTAGCCGATCGGTCAGCTTCACGCCCTTCTGGAAGATCCCCACATTGTGGATGAAAGACGTGTTCATGACCGGCCCCGAAGTCGTCGAGGTAGGCAAGTCGTTGCTGCAACCGGCAGTGGCAGCTGCAGCTACGGTGTGCTGCGCTTGCTGCTGCGTCCGCACCTGGGTCACGCTCTGTAACGCCTTGTCGAGGTCGTTCCATCGGCGGCTTGCCTCATGGGTGGCCAAGCGCTGCAGCTGGGGATCACGGTCGAGGTCCGTGATGCTCTTCACGACGTGCGCTAGCAGGCTGGCCAAAGTGGACTTGAGCTCTGATGTCGTCAGAGCATCGACGATAGCCTCCAGGGCCTCGTGTTGTTCATGCACCTTTACCCACTATAGGAGGGTATGGTTTGCGTACACATCTCCAAGGAGTCCCACCTTTCGGAGGAGACTGTTGTCAGGGACGAAGCTCGAGTGGGCACTGCCTTGCCCAATTGCGGCCAAATCGTAGGAAGGTGGGTCCGCCCCCACTCCTCCGAGTGGTGTCGTACCTCTACCGTTGGTGGTGATCTTGAGTTGGCCCATTACCTGTACAGAAAACTCCGTAAGCCTGCGGCGGTCATCGCAAATTGCCTTCGCGGCGACGTCATCCGGCTTGTTGTCGCGGGAACTTCCCGTGTGGCTGCTTTCTGTGCCCTTGCTGCTCTCAGCAGTCTCACTGCCGTCGGCAGATTCAAGCGATGCGACGAGAGCTCTACCCTTCTTGAGCAATTGGCTCAAGTTTGTCGCACAACGATGGGGATGATCGCGATCCTTGTCGCCTTCACCATCGTCGGTGTCGTGCTCTTCGTCGGGGTCCCCCTCTAGGAGATACTCCTCCATCGCATTGTCCGTCGCATGGGGGTCGTCCTCCTACGTGTCAACGTGCTCGTCGAACACTTTTCTGACCTCCGTACGCTTCTTGGTGTCACCGAGGTTGGTGTCGGTTGCCTTAGGCGGTACGGTTGCCTTTGGGTTGGCAACCGTGCTCGCGGCGGCGGCTCCCAATATTTGGAGTCCACCAAGGACTTGTGATGAGGCCGTCACCACCTTGCTATTGTTGGTCTTGGATGGTCCGGCACTTGCCATCTCGTCTCCCGTGCAACTAGCACGTGAAGGTCGTTGTGAGGATCACCCCACAATTTTGAGGAGGAATCGCCCCCTAAAATCTTGCTCTTATGGTTGGTGAGGTAATCATAACTTCAATTTCTATTTTCCTAGGCCGCCACGTCGGCAGAAGGGTGTGGAATTTGAAATTATTCTTCCTAAGCCGTGACTCATGGCAATTGGTAGCGACTAGAATATAGGAAAACAGAAAATTACAATATAAGGAAGTGACAAGAAGTGTGAGTACCGCTCACAAAGCTAGGACAAAGAGTAGGAGGGGAATTACAACAATTTCTAGCAAGTGTTGGTTTTCGAATAGAGGAAAAAGCTCAATACACTTGGTCAACACCTTTTCTTGAACTCTTGTATGAGCTTGCGATGAGTGAACACACAAGTCGGCTTGAACTAGTGTGTAAAACTTTTAGCATGGCATTGGAGCCAAAGGCTGTCTAAAAAACTGTTGCAAAATAAAGCCGTCTAACAATTGTCAACTCCGGTCGAACTCTCTTACATTGCGCTGGGTGTTTGCTTGGTGTTTTGCGCAGTGGAATGGGCTTCGATAGGCTTCTTTGGTTGTTGGTTGTTTGAAGATTGGAACCAAATAAAACATGTTGTACAGATCCTATAGATATGTCGTAGTGTTTAACAAATGTACCAAACATAAGCTTGAGTTTGTCTAACGAGAAGCAAAGTCACTTTCTAGCTCTGGATCCTAAAATTTATGTTAAAGAGAAGCTTTTACCACTCTTCTCAATGTCTTCTGATACAATGATGTGTCCGCCACTGCGGATGGATATGCTTTGACGATTCCAAACAGTCTTGAAAAAACTGCATGGTCGATTGTCGATGTCCTGTCATTTGTTGTACACTTATCAATACACTTGCTCTACACACTCTTTGTGTTCAGACAGTGAGAAATTGGGTCGTTGAGTCCCCTGGCTTCCCTCTCCTTTGTCAAAGAGATGAGCGTGTTCCGAACAAATTGATTTTGCAATAACAAACTTTTATAAAGATTCATTGTCTGTTTGGAATGGTGAACATTTCCGTAGTTGATGGTCTAGGATGTTGCACAATGGCCAATACAATTGCTCGGAACACTACCTGTGTCGACCTGGTGAAGGATCCGGTCAACCCTCCCCCCTCAATACGAGTGCATGCGACAATTGTTGGAAGTGTAAAGAAATTGACAGGTCTCATTGGTCAACCACACATTAATGAATAATGTTGATTCTCAGAAGGTTCAAGATCTCACAGTGCATTTGTGTGTGTGTTTTTTTTTTTCATGAATAGCACAATACATCATCTTGTACACTCGACTAGAACATATTCTGGCAAGGGGATAAGTACATTACGACCGCCCATTGCTACTATCTACTGAATCATCGAGTACTACTAGAGAGACCACACAACGATGAGGCCAACAAATCCTGAGATCCATTATCAAATGACAAAATCCACGGAAACTACTAATACATGTATAGTCTCTATCTTCTTATTGTCTTGTCAAATGTAATGTTCATGTACAAGATTAAAAGGATGTACTTTTGGAGGTAAGGGTTATTCATGTTCTTTTTATACACTCTTTGATGTGTTTATTAAGCTTTGCATACATAGGAAATCTCTACAAAAGCATGCTCAAGACAAGTAGACTCTACTTAACTCAAAGCTTGATTAAACTGAGCTTTTTTTAATGGAACAAGAGTATGAAATAGTTAGTAAAAACTGCAAAAGATTGTACAAAGATTAGAAAATATTGTACCTTGTTTAAATATTTGCATTGAGGGCATTTTTTGTGTCTAGAGCACATTCGAAGCACAAAACAATAACGAATGATGTTGGTGCCTCATGGGGGCCAACTGCGAGCATGTGGGGATCAACCAACGTGAGTGCATTATCGCCACGTGAGGAAAACCCCCTCCCTTTCCCCATTGTATATGGCGAGTGTATGACAGCGTGTATCTGTTACAAACTGGAACACAAACACACAAGTGTATGTTCTAGATTTGGATTGTTTCCTCGACAATTATCTCACTAGATTACATTGTGTATTGTTGGCGACCGGACCACCACACAGTTTCCAATTCACTCACCACATAAACTTTTGTACTTTTGGAGGGGGTGTCTATCGTTTCAGGATGGACTTCTTGGTGGACCCTGCCCCCAAAACAAAAAGTGTATTGGGCGAGTGCATGGGAGAGTGAACATTACGAAGCATGGAGAAGCCAATGAATTAATACATCGGTGAACAACGTGGAATGCATCTGCAACAATCCTACATCCATCAATGCAACTGTATTGATGATTGAACCCCATCAAGGTTTAATTGTTTAACTTGATGTACAGAAAGTTTTACAGTGGTGAAAAACTGGATACCTAGCAAACGGCACCCGTATTGAGAACCGCGTGAATGTTTTGCCACGCGAGCGAGAACTGACCCCCCCCTTGCACCTCGCTGACTGTATGTGGGGAGTGTGTTGGATAATATATCTTGTGCACAATGGATGACGTATTGAATAGAACATCCATGACTTTGTACTATTTCTTCAACATTTCACTCGCTGAAACACATTCATGTATTGTTACTGACCGGCTGCACACACACTTCCCAATTCACTTACCACGTACACTTTTCACATTCAAAGGAGGGAGTTACTTGTTTGCTCCCCCCNCCCCCCCCCCCCCCCCAAGAAGTTGAGAACATATTGGACGAGTGTATAGGACAGTGAGCGTCGCGAAGTATGACATGAGGAGGAAAGTTGTACACCGTTGAAGTAAGCTATAGAAGCGAGTTTTCTCTGTCCAGTGATACAACCGTATTGATGGTCAAAAATCGTTCAAAGTTTACATGACAAACTTTTTTCAAACCAAGTGATGACGTTTGCTTTCGTCTAATGTTCGAGTAGTGAACAACACCCGTTACAACAACTGCGTTGCAATGTTACCATGGGAATGAGAATACCCTCCGACCCAACGTCCCAGACAGTATATGGGTGCTGTATTCTAGAGCATATCTAATCAAGTAAGTACATAGTTTAAGTACACGTTTAGGATCACGTTGTGTTTCTCCAAATTTTCTCTCCAAGAATTTGCTTCTTGCAATTTTGATGGAACCCCACTAATTGTGTTAGATAAATGCACCCTTCGGACTTTTGCATTTGTCGGGATGTTTTGTTTCCGTTGGACCCAATGTCCGATGCATTCGGTCTGACGGAAGTCACCCTCCCCCCAAAATAAGACCGTGTAGTTGGAGATATGTTTAATGAAGAGAACAAAAAATGTTATAGGAGTTCAAACTAAAGTTTACCTACTCGTGTATGTAACTGGTTTTCATCATCCGTGAATTCTTCTACGAAAAATTGTTTCTTTCGTACTATGCCAATCGATGGGGTTGAAAATCCATTTGAATCAACCATTGAACAGTCTACTTAGAGTGAGGAATGTTGTCCAAATGTTGCCCAAAATGGGTAATGTTTCAATATCTCACATCCTTAGGGAGAATCTGGACGGCATCGTTAGTTGCGAGCAATCCCTTCCACAAATTGACTGAATCTCAGACTGTCCAAAAAACATTAATAACTCGACATTCGGTTGGTTATCACGTATCATGCATCCTTATATTTGATGCATTTGTGTGTCTAGTTAAACATGGAGAAAAATACATTTCTGAATTTTAGCACAAGTTATGTCATATTTGCTCAATAATTTACCAATCTGTTGAGAACTTTGTCTTTAAAAAGGATTCGTACAGTTATTCCATCATAGAAATTCTTTGACTCTAAAAAAATTTCAATCATTTGCAGATTTATACATAGGGGTTGTAAGGAAGACCTGCCACACTTTTCAAATGCTTCCTAGCATCTTTGTATACTTTTACTCTTGTAATGCACAGAAAACTAAGATTGATTTTTCCCTTCATAATTAAAAAAAAAAACATTAGTCTTGTCTTCTATGAATTGATGTTTCACTTGTCTCTTAATATACATCACAATATTGAAAACATGTTTAAGAAATGTATTTGTAGAAGAATGCTATTTGAACCTTTCACAATATAAACGTGTATCAAACTGCGATGCCATGTTGCAGTAATGACGTACCCGACCTTCCACCACATTTTGTTGAAGTTACTTACAAACTTCCTCTGGTGATGTACACAGTTACAAGTGTGTATTTTATTGAGGTGATTCTTCATTATTGTACTTTTGAGGTCAACAGTTCACTCAACTTCCAAGAAACACCATCAAACAACCATTTTGTACACTGAGTTAATAGTGTATAGAAGATTCATGATTTACTCTTACTTTTGGACGCTTATAAAAATTTTAAGAGAAAAAGCTGTTGTTGTTGCTTCAACATCGGTGCCATGTGCAACGTAGAATACTTTGGTGCTGCTAAGTGGTCACTAAAATCGCTCTTGCTATTACTGCTAGCTCCTCCTTTATCAGGAGTAGCTTAGAACCTAGCTAAGAAGGCCACAAAGCTGTTCTCGGTGGTGTTGGTTCAGTGTTGGTGGAGGGTGCAGCTTAGAGTTCCATTGCCATGCTTCTCCTGTTGGTGTGCAGTAGCGGCAACTTTTGAGGGTGTTGTTGCACCCTCAAAAGTTGCTCAAAATATGGCAAAAAAAGCCATGGAGCTACTGTTGGTTCTTTTGCTTCAACGGTGGTATACCATGCAGTTTAAGTTGCTGCGATTGTGCTGCTACCGCTGTTTTATGCTAGCAGCTACTGCTGTTACTACTCCAACGGAAGGCAACTAAGGAAGCCATAGAGCTGCTATTGGTGGTTGTGCTTCAGTGGGTCCTGAGAGCCATGGCCGTGTTATTGCTGCTGCTGTTTCAAACACCTGCATTAGTGGCATGAGTAGAAATAGCACGGCCGCTTCCCTTTTCACTGACACCAGTAGCTAACTCAGAGAGGTGTTGGAGAGAATGAGGGAATAGGAAAGAGAAGCACACACAACAGTCATGCGCAATGGATGGTGGTGAAATTTCACTTAGGAAGAATCATGTGGAGGCAAGTGAGTGGGAGGCAATATGCTAAACCGTACTCCAGCGAGCAGTGAGCACGTTTGCAAGCATAGGGCCGGCTAGTGTACCGCGAACTCAAACTGTTCCCTATAACTGCATAAGCATTACTATCAATGGTGCTTATGAAAATCTATTGCAACCCAAGAATTCCCCATGACACACGCCACTGCAAGCAATAGCAAGAGAAAAACGACAATTTGTTCTCGTGTAGACATAGTTTCCACTGTTAGTAACATTTAATCCATCACATAGTTCCAATCAGACATGATCTGAATCGTAGCAGGAAGTACTGCAGGCATCGATGTGCACACCAACTGCCACATGTGCTTCGTGCAATTCATACAAGCAGAGATGTTGGGTCACATGAGATGTTTTATCTGGACTTGTAGTGGCATCACTGTGAATGGTTTCCCTGTTAACCAATTGACTGCAAGAAGGTGGAGAAATCATGTGACTCCAGTGTGTCCGATACTTCTTTCTCGAAAACATCTGAACTTGCAACTTCGTTCAGACCGTGGTTACGTTTTCCATGGTTTCATAGTAGCAGAAATCTAGTGGAGGAAGTATAGTCACAACCCTGGCAAGGGCCACTTTTCTAGCTCAGCTTGTCACATGGGATTGCGCCAAAATGAGCAGGCAGGCTTGAATTTTTGTCATCACAATTATGTTAGTATGGATGGCTTGTGTGCCCACCTTCACCGTGCCCTGGGGCTATGCGTTGATTAATGGTGTGTTCATCTGAACTAAGTTAATTGTTTTCCATCATTTCTTTTTGGACCTTGACTCGTCAACATGTACCACATCACATGTGATAGATTTTCCAAGAAAATCCAGTGCTTTATCCTTTAAACAACATCATGAGATGATGTTTTCATTGCCAGAAAGCTCCTGCTCCATGTGGATGATCTACAGACTTACGCCCATATGGTACGGGGGATGCAAATGTTGAAGATCACACCTGTGGGATAGAACACCCAAGGAATTTCTTGGGCATCTAGTTTGCAGAAGCCACAAGGGTTGATATTTGGCCATGGATTTGGTACTCTACCATCTTGAGAATGGAGGAGGTGGAAGGGGGTCATTCTAAGTGCATGTGAGGAGAAATGATTCTAGAGGTAGCACGTCGTATCATCGGCATCAACGATGCTGAATTACAAAAGAAACATTACCGACATGTTGTGGCCTTGTTTTTGTGGAATATGCCAGTGATAACAACCTCATATAGTAACTGTTGCAACTGCTGAGCTTGGACTTTGATTATCCTCACAAGTAGCTCGACAATTGTGGTGTCCATTTCCTGGTGTAGTAACCACCACACATAGCTTTTCTTCCTCTGGGTGTGAGGCCCTGCTGGCCTTGTGGGTGGCTCTAGGCTGGTAACATCTACACCTCCAGTTGGTACTTTGGGTGGTTGTGTTCCTCTTCACTGGTGAAAGGATTGATGTGGGAATAAAGAAAAGGAATATGGGGCTCATTCATAACTCCAGAGCCAATATGACTGTTTGTAGGAGATGAAAAGGCAGTGATTTTGTAGAACAAGGTACATCGGGTTCAAGCGAGATGGTCACAGGGTTAGTTGATGTTGAGGGCCAAGGGAGGCAAGCAAAGGACGCTCATCACAGAAGATAGGATTGGATGCATACATGTGAAACACAAAATCTGCATCCCCATGAAAAAACCACTTTGTAGAAAAATCACACGAATGCCTAGGCACGAGGATGGAAGGAGGGACAGGGATCATGCGTGTACCATGTTCATCTTTCAATTCTTGAACTAGCTTGTTTAGAAGAGGGTTTCTTAAATCATGAGAAACAACTTCAACCATCTTGGCACATGTATGATGACACAGGATAGGCCCATTCCTAATGTAGAGTGGTGGGATGTTTTGAAATCATGGAATGGGACATTCTTTCAAACACACCTCCACCATATTGACCTACTTTTGGAGATTTTTTTTCGAGAGAATGTGGTGTGGTGGTTCTTCACAAACTCATCATAGTAAGATGATGATACAAAAGGTGGTTCTTGTGGTTCAATTGTGCTAGGTCTTTCCTTGTTCTACAATGGGGTTAGGAACATGGAGGCAAGGCACGTCGGCACATGTCCACACATGGAAAGGGCAGTCTACAGGTGCATCACATTGGAACTTAACTGGGAACATAGTGAGGTAGAGTTAATCAAAGCATTTTTATACAATTCAAGGCGTATGTATGAAGAGAGGCGTTACAAAGGTTTCAGGAAGGTATGCTTCACTTAATAATGTCATGAAGGTTGAGCTAGAGGTTGTTGGATGAATGTGTATTTGGAGGGAGTGCACAAGGTGAAATTGCATTTTGGGGGTGATTAAGGAGGTACATAAATGACTGAGTTTGTTGTGATTGACAATATCCACCTCTGTACTGAGCCAGAGGTGGATTGAAGGGGAGGAGAAGGGCGTTGTTGAGTGAAATTGCATGTGGGGAGTGAATGTGGAGGTGTGTGGATGTGTGATTATGGCATTGATATGGTTGTACATGAGTGTGAACTGCCGTTTGGACAAAGTTATAGTCAGGTTGGATGGATGCTTGGGAGCCGAAATTTTAGGTTGGAAGTGCATATGGAGGTGAACGCTGGGATCAGTGAGATTCACATATATTAATACACTTGTGGATGAAAGTGAGTGGTTGAAGAGAGAGTTGTGTGGAAGGTGCGAAAGGTGGTCTATAGAAGTGTATGTGGAAAGTGTATTAGGAAGCTTGAAAGTGTATGTGGAGATTTCAAGTGGAAGTTTTCATTGAGGCAAGTTACTTGCACGTGATAGCATTCATTTGTGCACATAGTAGCATGTATTAAGCAAGAGGACTGTGAAGGCTAGGGGGTATAAAGTGAAATTGTACAGATGAGTGTATGTGGTTGTGTGCGAAAAATCTTATGTGTTGTGGAAGAATATCTACACATGTGTGAAGGTGTTAAGTTTTACCATTTATGTGCTAAAGTGTTCTTCCTATGTTTCCAGCCTCTTCGAAGCTTCTTGCGGAAAGCTGATTGGTGTAACGGGACCCCCTCCCCTACCCAACCATAGAAAAACTACGAGGCAAGTGCATGCAAAAATGTACGAGTTTTGAGCTACATTTCAAAAAAACTTGTACACATGTGTTTGGTACAAATACTCCGGGAAATGCTAGAACTACAGTACATTTGTGTACGTAAGTAAAAATGCTTATTCTATCACGCACCTTCTAATACACTCCCCACGTACACTTTCTGGGGTCCTGTGGGGGACCGTAGGGAGGGTGTCAATGAGGTGGTGGGATTCATTCCGGAACGCATGAAAAAAAAAAGGGGTCAATCATGGGTTCATAGATAGGCACAGTGAAGAAATATACGCAAACATCTAGGCACACCTAGGTTTCATTGGGTTTTGTATTGAAAAATGCATAGACTTATAACGTGTTTTGTTACATTATTGCGATTAGTTTTTCAACGTGTAATGATACATGTTTTGGGAGAATCTTTTTTACATCTGAGAAGAATCTATGAACTCCCACAAAACTTCCCTTGCTATTGGAAAAATGGGAACTTTTTATTAGTGCCTTTAATTTCCTGTTCATAAGTGCATGTTTTCCTTTAGGATATTGTAGAAGCCTCCTTGTACTGAGAAGTAGTGTGAAGAGTCTTTCTTTAGAAATGTGTGTGGGGCCTTGGTACCCGTGTGTTTGGGAAGGTTCTCATGAACTTCCATTTCTTTTTAACATTATTCAAGGATTTCCCCCCAAAATTTCTTGCATATGGCTGAAAGTGGTGTAAACAGTTTGAAGAGTGCATGATTTTGAGGTGATTGGTACTAAATTAACAAAGGCATGCCATTTTCATTTCACACATCATTCCCGTACAGAGCTAGATGCATTGAAGTAGGGACATGAGCAGGTTGCTTGGCCTGCACGTAAGGAGTGGCCTTTGTGGCTCATCTTGTATCTTACAGCTCTACAATATTTCCTATCTGATCCTCTCCCTGTTCATGTCTGGCATGAACACTCCAACTGTCATGGAATTGTAGCAAGAGTGATAGTGCATCAGTTGCCTCTTTGCACTTATGATGAGCACGATATTGTGTTCTTTGTCTTACTAGCCCACACCATCGTAGGTCCATACTGTTGATTGTACTCTGATACTTTTCAACATCTCCACCGCACACGTTTTCCTATTCACACTCACATGCGCATGCGCGCGCGCGCGCGCGCGCGCGTGTGTGTGTGTGTGTGTGTGTGTGTGTGTGTATGTGTGTGTGTGTGTGTGTGTGTGTGTGTGCG
>SZWC01017227.1:17034-27538 GCA_023375785.1 Penium margaritaceum
TGGTGTCCTTGCCGCCGGCCTTTGCCTCCTCCAGGCACTCGTGGACCCAATGGCCCTCCTTGCCGCAATTACGACCCTTACCTTTCTTGACGCCCTTCTGGCCGCCACCCTTCCGGCCACCTCCCTTGCCGCCGCTGCTGCCACCATGTGTTTTGGTGACTAGGGCCGATGAGGACGTCGATGCCTCGCCGCCACTGCAACACTGTACCTCGTTGCAGATGTACTCAGCGACTGCATCATAGGTGAGTTTGTCTTCTGCCCATCATCCAAGAAAGGCTATGAGAGGTTTCCTACTTTGAGGTAGAGCCATGAGGATGGCCATCGCCTGCAGCTGAGAGTTGACCTTCCATCCCATATTGTTGCATTGCGAGGTAGGCGAGTCGATCTGCTGCATGGCAGCAAGGATGTCCTCTCCCTCCTCCATCCTTACCGTAAGAAGCCGCTTCATCACAAAGATGCGGTTGACGACCAAAGTGGACTGGTGGATGTTTCAAAGTTTTTTCCAGGCTTCGGCTACCGAAGTGCAGCCTTGGAAGTAGCCCCATTGTGTCTCGACGGTAGATGACAGCATCAGCATGAGGGCCTCCGTGTGTTTCTTCGCAAAGGTCTGCTACTCCTTGTTTGTCGTTTTCTTCTCGTTGAGCACCTCAGTGCCCTTCATCAGGTCAATTAGTCCCTTCTACGCAAGGTGGATCTCAAAATGTGACCTTCACGGCCCAAAGCCAGGGCCATGTGCGTAGTTTTGGATCAGCTATATCTCCGTATTCAACTCCATGATACGCCTCTGCTTCCTGGGTCGTTAGACGTTGACAGCGTGATTTTCCGAGACGCTCCTCCTGTCCGCTGCAGAAGCCGTAAACGTTCTGGACCGGTCAGGGCTGTGGGCCCATAACCCTTTGTTGGAAATGTGGTTCCAATGTGGCCTGACCATGTCCTAAGGTTCACAACTCTTTTGGACAGCAGTGTTGGATGAAGCGTGTGCTTTTAGGTCACCACACGCTATGTGAGCAGAGTTCCAAAGGAATTCAGCAACACCCAAAATTTGAAGTGCTGGGGATGAATTTTGGTTGGAAATCTAAACAAGGATGAAGTCAGCAAGGTTATAGTGCTAGTGACAAGCTTTCCAATGCACCAAACTGTATGCAATTTGGACCACCATAGATATTGTTACACGATTCGGAGTGCATCATTGACTCTCTGTCCCTGACAGAGCACTAGCGTGAGTGACGGGCGTCCGAAGCGCCCTGGACTTCAATGAAGCACCAGACCGTCGTTCTGAAGCGTACATGGCTCCAACGAACCATGGGATATTGCTGCTAGCATCCCCCAAGGGGCACCTCGGTGTGTGTGGCGGGAGTCGAACTGGTCACCGCCGGGTCAATTTTCCAGCGAGTTTCAAGTCTGCCGTTCAAACCCGAATGGCGAGCACCACCATCTCAATGTTAACGGACAATAACTCTCTCAATTCTTAGCTTATTGTTGTGATTCAGATTATAGCTGGTTGAGAATTTCCTCTAGTTTCTACAAACTTGCTCTGTACAAGGATCCGGAGCCATTGCCCTGACAAACGACGACTCAGGACATGGCATGGCACAATATGTAACAACAGTGCAAGGTGGTATAGGATGGTGCGGGATGGTACAAGAGCAAGATGGTGCAGAATGGTGCACGGTGGTGCATAGTGGAGCAAGATAATGCATAGTGGTAAGGAGTGGGACACGGTGGTGGAGGATGGCGCAAGATGGTGCAGGGTGGTGCATGGTGGTACAGGGATTTACAGGGGGGTGTGGGTTAGTGAACTGTGGTGCAAGGGGGTGTAGGGTGGTGCAGGGTAGTCTATGAGGGTACACAGTGGTACATGATGGTACAGGATGGTGCAGGGTGGTACAGGATGATGTCGGATGGTGTAGGGTGGTATACAGGAGTGGAGGGTGGTGCAGGATGGTGCAAGGTGGTCCAGGGTGGTGAAGGGTCGTGCAGGTTGTTACCGAGTGGTGCAGGGTGGTGTAGGTGCAGGATGGTGCAGGATGATTCTGGAAGTAGCAGGGTAGTACAGCATGGTGTAGGGTGGTGCACGGTAGTCCAAGGTGGTGCACAGTAGTGTAGGATGATGCAAGATGGTGCAGAGTGGTAGAAGGTGTAGAAGGGTAGTGTACGTTGATTTAGGCTGGTGCAGGATGGTGCAAGGTGGTCCAGGGTGGTGAAGGGTCGTGCAGGTTGTTACCGAGTGGTGCAGGGTGGTGTAGGTGCAGGATGGTGCAGGATGATTCTGGAAGTAGCAGGGTAGTACAGCATGGTGTAGGGTGGTGCACGGTAGTCCAAGGTGGTGCACAGTAGTGTAGGATGATGCAAGATGGTGCAGAGTGGTAGAAGGTGTAGAAGGGTAGTGTACGTTGATTTAGGCTGGTGCAGGATGGTGCAAGGTGGTCCAGGGTGGTGAAGGGTCGTGCAGGTTGTTACCGAGTGGTGCAGGGTGGTGTAGGTGCAGGATGGTGCAGGATGATTCTGGAAGTAGCAGGGTAGTACAGCATGGTGTAGGGTGGTGCAGGGTAGTCTATGAGGGTACACAGTGGTACATGATGGTACAGGATGGTGCAGGGTGGTGCATGGTTGTGCAGGGTGGTGCAGGTGCTGGGTGGTTAACAGTGGTGTACGCGCAGGGTGGTGTAGGTGCAGGATGGTGCATGGTGGTATAGCTGTAGGGTGGTACACGTACAGGATGCCATCAGGTGGTGTAGGATGGTACAGGATGGTGCAGGTTGGTGTAGGTAAGCATATTTACCAAAGACTGTGTCTCAAGAACAGCACTTGCAATTCCGAGACTGAGCCTGGAATCGCAAGTCTGAAACCTACACATGGAAGCAACTCACGAGTCCAATTATGCCAAGTTAAATTGAAATTTAGGGTGTAGGGTCGTGTACAGTGGTCGAAGGTGGTACAGGATTATGTAAGATGGTGCAAAGTGGTACAAAGTGGTCTAGGACAGTTCAAGGTGGTGCGCGGTGGTGCATGTGTATTGTGGTTCAGAGTGTTCCAGAGTGGTGCATGGTGGTGCAGGGTGGTGTAGGTTGGTACAAGATGGTGTAGGATGGTGCAGGGTGGTGCAGGGTGGTGCAGGGTGGTACACGATGATGTAGGATGATGTAGGGTGGTATACAATAGAAGAGGGTGGTGCGGGTTGCTGCAAGGTGGTGCAGGGTTGTGTAATGTGGTGTAAGATGGTGTAGGGTTGTATAGGGTGGTGTAGGGTGGTGCAGGGTTGTGTAGGGTGGTAAAGATTTTTTTAGGGTTGTGTAGGATGATGTAAGATGGTGCACGTTTCAGCAGGTACAGGATGGTGCAGGTAGAGGATGGTATAGGATGATGGAGGTGTAGGATGGTGCAGGTGCAGGATGGTGCAGCCTGGTATAGGGTGGTGAAGGATGGTGCAAAGAGATCAAGGATGGTACAGGGTGGTGTAGGGTGGTGCAAGGTGGTGTATGTCACCCGGCCTGAGGCAAACGGACTAGAAAACAGGGCCGACCCAATAGCACCTGCCGTCCGCTCATAGCATTTCAGCTAGGAGAAGATATCACCCTCAGGATCACGCTTCCACACTGAGCAGTTCCTAGGCAATCACTTGCTAGCAACTGTGTCCACTTAACACTTGGTCACTTTCGCGCGAGGTGCTAGTCAAAGACTAACTCCTGTGGCTTAGACCAACCAGTGTCTTCTTTATACTGTTCCTTAGTTGGACAACTCTGTGAGGAGCATCTAAGGCCATATTGTGTAATTAGAATGAGGAATGAGCCTGGTACATATAGTCCTAGGCCTGGCTTCTAAGGTGTGTGGGTAGTGACACTTTTGGGGTGGTCACTCCACACCACCTCACCAGTCCGCCAATTGGCGCATCCACTGACCGCCAAGTGGCGCACTCTCCTCATGCATGGAGAAATGTCTAAGAAACTTCTCCTGTGCTAGAAGGTCAAAAAACCTCCTGCGCACATCAAGGCTCGATCGCAGGACCTGTTGTCACTAAGTCCAACATGCTATCCGTTGCGCTACACTTCTGGTGTCTCGCTTGGAGTTGCACCACGAACAAGGTCTGGGGGACTTACTCCAAGGGAGCAGTGCCTGCCCATCTGTCCGTCAAGCCATAGCAGTGGCCATGGGGCATAGAGGAACAACAATCTCTTGCTTGAACCTTAGGCCACCTGCTGTGGTAGTTTTTTTTTTGTTTTTTCGGCATGAACCTGTAGCTCTAGGTTGTGTATGTGCATATATGTCTTCTTGGTCTTTAGTTCTCATCTCTTGCATCCACCATACCGACTCCTCGAGCACCTGCAACATGCAAGTCGCTGTCTAGCGGCTTTGTCAAGAAGTCGGCAAGCATTTTCTTGGTTGCGACGTGCTCCAGTTCCATGACACCCTTGGCGATAAGGTCACGTGAGTAGTGGTACCGAATATCGATGTGCTTTGTACGCCGGGAGATCATGTCGTCCTCTGCCATAGCCATGGAACTTTGGTTGTCGATGCGGATGACGGTTGCTTCCTCTTGTGGTTCCTTGATCTCATCAAGCAAACTGCGAAGCCACTGTGTTTCCTTGCACACTTTGGAGAGTGCAACATACTCCGCCTCAGCAGTAGAAATCAAGACGCACTCCTGCTTCCTGCTTGCCCACAAGACCGCACACCATTGAGAAGAGAGACAAACCCTGAGGTGGACTTCCTGTCATCAATCCGTCCTCCCCAGTCCGTGTGAGTGTAGCATGTCAGTCGCAACAAGTCTGATCCTTCTAGACCTCCAAACCGAAGTCCGACGGGCCGAGTCTTTTTGAGGTAGCGAAAAATCCGCTTCACGACTTGCCAATGTTTTGGCCCAGGGTTGGCCACAAACCTGTTCACCTAACCCACTGCATAAGCAATGTCAGGTCGTGTCCCCACCATTGCATACATGAGGCTTCCAACGGCGGACTGGTATGGAATGTTTTGCATCTCCCGCCGGTCTGCCTTGTTGCTTGGTGACATGGAGGAGGAGAGCTTGCAGTCGGAGGGCATGGGGGTGCTGACGGGCTTGCAGTCCTCCATGTTGTAGCGCTTCAAGATGTCCATGATGTACTTGGTCTGGTTGAGCTCGATGGTGCCTGCTTTGCGGTTGCGGTGAACAGCAATCCCGAGGTAGTACTCGAGAGGTCCCATGTCCTTCATCTTAAATCTGCCAGCCAGATTTTTCTTGAGGTCCGTGAGGGCCTCCTGCGAGGAAGAACACATGATAAGATCATCCACGTACAACGCCACAAGTAGCAAGCCACGTTCGTCCTCCCGCACATAGACGCTAGGGTCATTCTTATAATGTGCGAAGGAGATCTCAGCCATGAAGCTGTCCATCTCCTTGTACCAGATCCGTGGGGCCTGTTTCAGCCCGTACAACGCCTTCACCAGCTTGCACACCTTACCCTCGGGTGCTTTGACACGTTCCGGTACCTCCATTAGCACCTCCTTGTCAATCTTCCCATAAAGGAAGGCTGTCTTCACATCCATCTGGTGGATCTCAAGGTCCTTGGCGGCAGCGACAGCCACAGGGACCTGATGGAGGCAAACGTGACGACCGGTGCGAAGGTCTCATCGTACTCGGACCCTGCGCGCTGTGAGAACCCTTTTGCCAGGACCCTTGCCTTGTACTTGTCGATTCTATCATCTTGCTTCCGCTTCAACCTGAGCACCGACTTTGAGCCCACCACGTGAGTGTTAGCGGGTCTGTCCACCAACACCCATGTGCCATTTTCTTCGATGGACGCGAGCTCGCTGTCCACCGCCTCCTTCCACTTGGCCGCATCGGGCCTTGCTAGCGCCTCAGCCACAGTGAGCGGCTCTCCCTGAGCCAAACAGGACCAGCTCATTCCTGTCTAGCTTCCAGTGTCAGCGTCGTACTTTTGAGTTTGTTTTCTTTGTCGCGTGCTGCGACGTTGCATTGCTGGTGGATGTTTGCCATGCTGTTGCTCCTTTGGTGTCGGCTTCCCTGGAGTTAAATTTTCCTCTTTTGAAGAGCCACTGGCCTCCGAGCTGGACTCTGAGGCCTTGGACGTCTCCGACTCTGTGTCGGAGCTTGCCGCTGCGTCAGCCTGCGCAGCCGCTCCCCCTGGCACACCACTCTTTTTCACGTCCTGCCGCACTGGCACCACTTGCCAGTTTTCAGGAGCTTGATCTCCTGACTCTAGCAGCACGAACCACTCTCCCTGTTTTGGAGTTTCCGTGGGATCAAGCATCTCTTCCTTGCCTGGTTTCCTCTCGTCAAAGGTTACATCCCGGCTGGTGATGAGTCTTCTTCCTGCCAGGTCCCACAAGCAATATGTCTTGTGGGCCGTCTCATAGCCCACAATAACGCACTTTCGTGCTCATGAATCCAGCTTGCCGGCACCCTCACCCGCCTGGACCTTTGCCCATGCGGTGCAGCCGAACACTTTCAGGTGTGATGTGTCCAGCTTCTTCCCTGACCAAACTTCGTGTGGCGTCATCTGTTGCTTGCCCTTCTTCTTTCCGCGCCTGCCCAGAGCAGCCGCAGGAGTCAGGTTGACAAGATAGCATGCCGTTCTTGCCGCTTCCGCCCAAAACCGCGGTGGAAGCCTTGCATCAAAGAGCATGCTACGCACCATGCCGAGGATGGTCTGATTCATCCGTTCAGCAACACCATTGCTCTGTGGCGTCTAAGGCGTAGTGGGCTGGTGGTTGATCCCATGTTGCCGCAACCAGCCCTTGCATGCCTCGTACTCTCCGCCGTTGTCGCTCCGCATCCCTTTGACTTTCTTTCCGGTCTGCCGCTCCACCATGGCGACAAACTCCTGCAACTTTTCTCTGACCTCTCCCTTCGTTTTGAGGAAGAAGATCCACACCTTGCGGCTGTGGTCATCTATGAAGGTCAGAAAATACTTGCTACCACCGTTTGACGCCGTGCGAAAGGGTCCACACACGTCGGTGTGAATCAGGTCAAGGGCTGATTCTGNTCCGAGGTCTTTGCTGCCATTGTCTGCAATACGTAGAGTCCGTCAACCCGTGGAACCTGTGCCACGAGATCTTTGTTGGCATAGAGGACCTTGATGTCCTCGTTCCTGGCGATGACCGCCTTCTTCTGTGTGAACACCACTGTCATGTCGTTGTCCGTTATCTTTGACACGGACAGAAGGTTTGCCGCAAAGGAGGGCATGTAGACCACGTCACGTAGCCGTAGATCCTTCTCTGCACCATTAAGGTTGATGCTCACCAACTTGTCTCCCACGCCCTTTGCATTGACGACACTGCCGTTTGCACATCTGAACCGCCGATCGGTGGGGCCGATGGAGACAAATCCAGCCTGGTCGTTGCTGGAGTGATGATCGGTGCCGGAGTCGAGCCCAAAAGCTCCTGGCCTGAGCAGCCCCGCTCCTTTTGCTGGAGGCGTGCTCTGTGCCATCATGTTGGTGGCTTCTTTGCCACCCTTTTTGTTGCCTTTGTTCCCACCGCTTCCGCCGTCTTCCTTCTTTGGCGACCTGCACTCTCTTGCCCAGAGCCCAGGTTTACCGCAGTTGCGGCAGTTACCCTGTTGCTTGGGAGCCTTGCCGCCATTGTTGCCTCCGCCACCACCGCTTCCGCTGCCGCCTTTCTGACCAGAGGCTGACCCTTTGCTCCCGCGGCCACCATAGCGCGCGGCATAGGCTGAAACGTTAGCCTCACTTCTGCTGCAGCGCATGGCCTCATTTTGCACGTACTCGAACACTGCCGTGTACGTCAAGTCGTCCTCCTTCCACCCGCCCATGACGGTGATCATTGGGCTCCAGCTCTCCAGTAGCGCCATGAGGAGGATCATGGCTTGCATGTTCTCGTCAAGGTCCCAGTTCATCTGGCGAGCCTCGCCAAGGAGTCCTTCAAACTCCTGTAGGGAATCGGGGATTGATTCGCCCTCATTCACTCGCATGCTGATCAGCCATTGTAGGATGAATAGTCTGTTCGCGAGGGAGGTGGATTGGTGCACGCGCTTGAGCTTGTCGTAAGCTTCGGAAGCCAGCGTGTACCCGGCAATGATGGGAACATACTTCTTGGCTATCGCGTTGCTGAGGAATGACATGACAATATCATTTTGATCCATCCATGCCTCATGCTCAGACGTGCCTTCCGTGGGAAACTGCTCCTCTCCCTTCAGTAGCTTGATGAAGCCGTGCACTTTCATCGCCAGCTCGAATTGCCATCTCCAAAGGGGGAAGTCAATCCCCTAAAAAATGGGGATTCCTCCCAGGGGTCCAAGACCTTGCGGCAGTGACGTAGCACTCACATTTGCTCCAGTGGTCTACCCTGTGGTAGCCACAGTTGAGCTTGAGGACTGCCCTGCGGCAGCCCCCACTCCTCCCGATGGGTCAACCATTTTTGTTTCCCTTGTCTGCTTCCCACGTCTCTGCTGCGTTGAGGCCGATGTAGGCTGATGTTAGCTGATGTCTGCTACCGGTTTTAGGATGCAGATCCGTTGCTTACCCCTCCAGCCGATGTTCACCTGTAGACAGAGTATACATCTATACCAACACACCCAGGGTCTTGCCACCAAAGGCAGAGCTTGTCCTGGTTGGGACACAAGGGTCGTGCCTCCAAGGGCAGAGCTTGTCCTTAGTCCCTGTGTGCTAAGTGCAGACCAAGCTGTTGGAGCTGATGAAGCTGATGGAGCTGATGGAGCTGATGGAGCCGGCGTGTGCACTTGGAGAGAGCGTACCAGAGTTCAGCAAAGCGTGCCTTACAACTGGTCAGTGTGGGCCCATAACCCTTTGTCAACCGGCCTGAGGCAAACGGACTAGAAAACAGGGCCGACACAATAGCACCTGCCGTCCGCTCATAGCATTTCAGCTAGGAGAAGATATCACCCTCAGGATCACGCTTCCACACTGAGCAGTTCCTAGGCAATCACTTGCTAGCAACTGTGTCCACTTAACACTTGGTCACTTTCGCGCGATGTGCTAGTCAAAGACTAACTCCCGTGGCTTAGACCAACCAGTGTCTTCTTTATATTGTTCCTTAGTTGGACAACTCTGTGAGGAGCATCTAAGGCCATATTGTGTAATTAGAATGAGGAATGAGCCTGGTACATATAGTCCTAGGCCTGGCTTCTAAGGTGTGTGGATAGTGACACTTTTGGGGTGGTCACTCCACACCACCTCACCAGTCCGCCAATTGACGCATCCACTGACCGCCAAGTGGCGCACTCTCCTCATGCATGGAGAAATGTCTAAGAAACTTCCCCTGTGCTAGAAGGTCAAAAAATCTCCTGCGCACATCAAGGCTCGATCGCAAGACCTGTTGTCCCTAAGTCCAACATGCTATCCGTTGCGCTACACTTCTGGTGTCTCGCTTGGAATTGCACCACAAACAAGGTCTGGGGGACTTACTCCAAGGGAGCAGTGCATGCCCAACCTGTCCGTCAAGCCATAGCAGTGGCCATAGGGCATAGAAGAACAACAGTGTAGGATGGACTAGGGTTGTGTAGTGTGGTGAATGTGTGGTACATACAAGATGGTACAGGGTGGTGCAGGATGGTACAGGATGGTGCAGGGTGGTGTAAGGTGGTGCACAATGGTGCATGGTTGTAGAAAGTGGTGCACGATGGTGCAGGATGGTACATACAAGGTAGTATAGGGTGGTGTAGATTGGTGCAAGGTGGTGCACGATGGTGGACGATGATACAGGTGTAGTGTGGTGTGGAATGGTGCAGGGGCGTGGAGGATGGTGCACAATGGTGTAGGGTGGTGTAGGGTGGTACAGGATAAACTGGGTGGTACATCGTGGTAAAAGGTGGTGAAGCATGGTGCAGGGTGGTCCAGGATGGTACAAGGTGGTCCAGGGTGGTGTAGGGTGGTGCAGGGTGGTGCAGGGTGGTACAGGGTGGTACAGGATATTGCAGGTTCGTGCAAGATGGTGGAGGGTTGTGTAGGATGGTGCTGGATGGTACAGGGTGGTGCAGGTTGGTGCAGGCTGGTGCAGGGTGGTGAGGGTGGCGGAGGATGGTACAGGGTGGTGCAGGGTGGTGCAGAGAGGTAGAGGGTGGTGAAGGGTGATGTAGGCTAGCGCAAGGTGGTGTAGGATGGTGCTGGATGGTGCAGACGTGGTGCTACATGGTGAATGGTGGTGTAGGGAGGTGGAGGGTGGTGTAGAATGGTGTAGGGTGGGTGATGGGTGGTGCAGGGGTCTGTCGAGTGGTAAAGGGTGGTTTAGGATGGTGTAGGATGGTGCAGGTTTGTACTGGGTGGTGCAGGGTGGTGGAGGGTGGTGCAGGGTACTGCAACATGGTGCAAGGAGGTGCAGGGTGGTGCAAGGTGTTGTAGGGTGGTACAAGGTGGTGCAAGGTGGTGCAGGATGGTGCAGGTTGGTGCATGACGATGCAGGATGGTGCATGGTGATGCTCGGTGATGTAGGATGGTGAACGGTGGTGCACGATGGTGCACGATGGTACCGGGTGGTACAGGTGCAGGGTGGTGCAGGTACAGGGTGGTTCAGGATGGTGCATGATGGTGCA
>SZWC01017227.1:38141-53187 GCA_023375785.1 Penium margaritaceum
CAGATGGTGCAGGTGCAGGATTCTGCTGGACGCTGCAGGGTGGTACAGGGTGGTGTAAGATAGTATAGGATGGTACACGGTCATGCAGGTTAGTGCAGGGTGGTGAAGGGTGGTGCACGGTGGTGCTGAGTGGTTCAGGGTGGTGCAGGGTAGTGCAAGTGCAGGATGGTTTATGGTGTACAGTGTAGTGAAGGATAGTGCAGGATGGTGTAGTGTAACGTAGGATGGTGCAGGGTGGTGTAGAGTGGTGCAAAGTGGTGTAGGATGGTGCAGGGTGGTGTAGGTGTACGGTGGTGTAGATGTAAGGTGGTGTCGAGTGGTGTACAGTGGTGCATGGTGTTGCAGGGTGGTGCACAGTGATGTAGTTTGGTGTAGGGTGGTGAGCTGGGTGGTGCACGATGGTGCAGGCAGTTTAGGGTGGGGTAGGGTGATGTAGGGTGGTCCAGGGTGGTGCAGACTGGTGCAGGGAGGTGCAGGGTGGGCTAGGGTGGTGTACGGTGGTGCAGGGTGGTGCATGTCGGTGTAGGGTGGTGCTGGGTATTGCAAGGTGGTGCACGGTAGTGTAGGATGATGTAGGGTGGTGTAGTATGGTGTAAGGTGGTGCAGGGTGGTACAAGGTAGGAAAGGGTTGTGCAGTGTTATGGAGGGTGATGCAGGGTGGTGCAGGGTGGTACAAGTTGGTGCAGGGTGGTGCAGTGTAGTGCAGAATGGTTCAAGGTGGTGCAGGGTGATGTAGGA
Source organism: Penium margaritaceum (assembly GCA_023375785.1). Taxonomy (NCBI): domain Eukaryota; kingdom Viridiplantae; phylum Streptophyta; class Zygnematophyceae; order Desmidiales; family Peniaceae; genus Penium; species Penium margaritaceum. The sequence goes on from SZWC01017227.1 coordinate 38,880, forward strand.
TGGTGCAGGGTTGTATATGGTGGTAAAGGGTGGTGCAGGGTGGTGCATAGCGGTGCAAGGTGGTGCACGGTGGTAAAGGGTGGTGCAGGGTGGTGCAGGGTGGTGCAGGGTGGTACATGTTGGTTCATGGTGGTGTACGACGGTGCGGAATTGAGAAGGGTAGTACAAGGTGGTGGAGGATAGTGTAGAGTTGTACATGATAGTTGTTGGCAATGTGGTTCCAACGTAGCCTAACCACGTCCTAAGGTTCACAGCTCTTTTAAGAAGTAGTCTTGGGTGAAGCTTGTACTTTCTGGTTGCCACACGCTATGTGAGCAAAGTTCTGGTGGAATTCAGCAACACCTGAAGTTTGAAGAGCTGGTGATGAGTTTTGGTAGGATAGTTGTACAAGGATCACAATAGCAAAGCTATAGTGCTTGTCCCACGCTTTCTAACGCACCATACGGCATATGATTTGGACGACCATAGTGCCCATTACGGGATTCGAAGTGCATCATTGAGTCCTTGTCCCTAGCAGAGCACTAGTGTGAGTGACGGGCACCCGAAGCGCCCTAGACCCCAATGAAGTACCAGACCACCATTCTAAAGTACACATGGCTCCAATGAACCATGGGATATTGCTGCTAGCATCCCCTAAGGGATGCCTCGGCCAAGGTGTGCATGGTGGGAGTTGAGCTGGTCACCGCCTGATAAGTTTTCCAGCCGGTGCCAAGTCTGCTGTCCAAACGCGGACGGCAAGCACCACCTCCCAAATTTGACGGACAGCTTCCATATGTCAGACATCTGCAATCTACTGCTCAGCTGCTCCTTTAGTTGCTGTAGAGCCTACAGATCAGAGGAACACAAGATCAGGTTGTCCACGTAGAGTGCAACGATGTTATGGAGTTGGTTGTTGTGTCGCACGTAGACACTGTGATCAGATTCACAGTGCTTGAAGCCGAGTTGTGTCATGTAGCTGTCCATCTGCTAGTACCAATACCGCAGTGACTGTTTTAGCCCGTACAAGGACTTGTGCAGCCTGCACACATTGCCCTCCGGTGTGTCCACCCCCTCCGGCACCTCCATAAATATCTGCGTGTCAAGGATACCACTAAGGAGTGTAGTACTACGTCCATTTGGTGCAGCTCCATGTCCTTGAGAACTGCGACCACGGATATCAGCCGAATGCTCGTGAACTTGGCAACGGGGGCGAATGTCTTCTTGTAGTGCTCACCCTTGCATTGTGCAAATCCCTTCGCCACCAGCCGTGCCTTGTACTCCTCCACTTTACCCTCCCTGGTGTTCTTCGTTTTGAAAACCCACGTAAAGCCAATGAATTTGACGTCTTTCAACCAATCCACGAGCTCCCAAGTGTTCTCGGCAATGGATGCCAACTCCAACTTGATAGTCACGTCCCACTGATCCGCTTCGTGCGTGTAAGCACCTCTTGTATTATTATCGGCTCCGCTACGGCTGCAATCATGCATTTCATCATGCCAATCGAGCTGTCCTTTGCTACATCATACCATTTTGCCGCATTCCGCTGCCTTCGGCTGCGTCACCGTGATTTTGGTGGTGCTGGCGGCTGGTCTTGCTGCCGATCCATGGCAGCCCCATTCACGTCCTCGGCTTTCTCTGCTTTGGCTGCTGCGTCCTGTGCCTCAGCAATAGGTGCATTTGTATCTTCACCCTGCTGCGTCCCAGCATCGTCGTACTCCGAAGACGCTTCATCGGTGTCGGCATCCGTCGGCTCATCCTCATGGGTGAGGAGCTTGAACCACTCCCCATGCTTCAGAGATTCCACGTTTATGTTATCGCTGCAGCTACTGTAGGTCTTCTGTCCATCAAACTCAATGTCATGGCTGCCAAAAACCTCCTCATTGCTCACGTCACAGAGCCGCTGGTAGTGTCGGGGCGTTGGACCATGTCGCGCTTTGCCATCTCCTTCATGACTGCTAGCGACAATCGTTCCAGCCGACGGTGCAAGAGCTCCAGATCAGCTCCCCCTCCTTTGGCGAAGTTGACGTCGAATGTTGGCAAACCTGTTACATCTGTTGCTGTGGAGATCATCTTCGTCTCCACGGTGTAGAGACCATCCTTGTGTTTTACCTCCAGCACGACTTTGTTGAATATGCTTGTCCCTTGTTCAGTCTTGTACGACGGATCTGGAATGCTCTGCCCCTTGTGGAGGTATGACTCTTGGATTCGTTGTAAGGTGACTCAACTATGCTCTCTCTCGTGTGAGATATGACCTGTGAGTACACCATGTGGGTGAGTGGTTAACTTGGCCATTTTATTGATTTGGCCAAGTGAGAGGTCATGAGTTCGATCCTGGCTCCATGCAAATCTTGGTTGTTATGGAAGCTTCCAAGAAAGAAAGTCCGTAGCTTCTGGGAAACAACACGGCTGATCTGTCACCTTGGCACTAGGATGCTTATGTGTCAAGCTCACAGCGCAAGTCTCTTGATGATGTGGCAGGGCCAGGCCACTTCTGAGGAATGTGTTTTTGAGTTCTAGGACTGGACAAACAGCTATAAAAGGACTTGTCTTCGATGCTAATCAATTAACCCTTGCTTGATGCTCTCTTGCGTATTGGCGACTTCAGCTTTTCTTGAGATGTAATGCTAAGGCGTTAGTACTCTTGAAGGTGAAGTCTATGCCTGATTAAGTTTGGGGTGCACAACACATACCTGCAAAGGAAGATGGTGTGAAAACCTTTGTGAGCTTTTTGGTTTAACGGCTTCTCTGCCGGAGGTGGTTAGCTCAATCGCTAACAAAGAGTTATGGGCCCACTCCTCTGGTTAGAGAAGTTTCACGCACGTAACCGCCAAAGTCAGAAGCAGTGATAGCGCCTTCGCTCTCACCCAACCTCTATGTTTGCAGGTCAATCATCAGGCGGAGGGGAATGCAACACATCTGCACCTTTCTGCCTTGGAAGCTGACATCAGCCTACATCAGCCTACATCTGCTCGTATCGGCCAACGTGAACAAGGCAAGCAGTTGCCTCTTCTTACCAACAGCCTACAATGGCCTCAAGAACAGGTGCATCGGCATCAACAACAGGTACAGCAGCTGTAGCAGTTGTAGGTGTAGGGATGGCAGGGACAGGGGAACCAGGGAATCATTCTCCCGTCCTCAAGTTTGATGGAGAGGGGTTTACACTCTGGAAGTGGCAGTTTGAGATCATCATGGATGATAGAGACTTGCTAGGATATTCTTACGGAAGTATCTCAACACCAAAGGAGGAGAGTGCTGACCTTGTGGTATGGGTCAAGCTCAACAAGAAGGCTCTTGCCGTTCTCGTGTCCTCCATACAACCCTCAGTCCTCTTACACATCAGGGGTTGTACAGTGGCAGCCGCGGCATACGCCAAACTGGGCAAGGTGTTTCATTCCTCCTCACTTGCCAACCATCTCTTCATTCTACTGAACCTCATCAGTATGAGGCTTGGTGAAGGGGATGATGTCTCCGCCTTTATGCAGAAGTTTGAGATGCTATTGCAACAAGCCACCGGCATGGAGTGGGACCTGAAATCCGATATGCAGGCCAAGATTTTTCTAATGACGCTGCCGGACAGCTGGGGTCCCATGATCACAGTGATTGGAGGGTGGACTGAAGAGCAAGTATCCTACACCACCGTCTCGGAGTATGTACTGAATGAAGCCATGCGTCGCAGTTGCAGTGGAGCAAACATGGCTGCCTTTGCCTCACGAAGCAGTGGTACCTTCCGCAATACCTCCTCCTCTAGATACAAGGGAAACAACGGCACTAGCAATAGTGGAAGGGGTCCAAAGCGTCAAGGAAACTGCCATAACTGTGGTAAGACTGGACACTAGACTCGGGAGTGCTGGGCACCCAAGAAGGAGGGAAGAGACGAGGATGAATGGCGAGGGGGAAATGGTGGGAAGGATCCCACAAGCTTGATGGCCGAGTGTGCCTCCAACAAAGGGAGGGCACTACTCAGGCTAGGAGCTTACGGCCTTGACTCGGGCTCTCTTGCTCCATGCAACAAGAAGTTCAGAGTCGCCAACGGCAAGGTTGAGGTAGCTGAGGGGATTGGTGACAAGCTGGTCACAGTGGGTGTCAACGGTGAGGACTCCGATCCCAAGCTAGAGGGGGTAGTCTACTTGCCCTCCTTCACAGCCAACCTGCTCTCCGTCTCTAAGATAACTGACCATGGCATGACAGTTGTTTTTACAGAGAAGGAAGCAGTGAAAGTCCCTACCAAGGACATCAAGATCTCCTACCCTGCCAAGAAGGTTATTGCACAAGTCCCTCACGTTGATGGACTCTACATCTTGCAGACTAAGATGACAACATCAACAGCTGAATCTTCGGCCGGGAGTGGTGATGAGGAGAGCAGCAATGCAGATTCTGATGACAAAGGACATGTTGGAGCAGCGGAAGCAATGGCAGCGGAAGATTCGGCAACAAAACCGGAAGTAGATGCAGCCACTAGGGTTGTTCATTCTAGCCAGTGCACATCGTCCAAAAACCTATGGCATAGGCGCTTTGGACACTTTGCTCATCGTACATTGGTACTCATGGGTAAGCAGGACCTAGTGCGTGGGATGGAGCTAGGTGATGAGGCGGAGGGAGCTGGGATCTTGTGTGAGCCATGCTTTCAAGGCAAGGCCAAGAAGAAACCTTTCAAGTGTAATGGTACGCGTGCTCTCGTACCCCTTGACCTCATCCACTCTGACGTGTGTGGTCCCTTTTGCATACCATCCAACGGAGGCAGCAGATATTTCCTCACCTGTATCGTCGACAACAGCTGCAAGGTCTGGATATATTTTCTTAAAAATAAAAGTGAGGTGAAGGAGAATCCGCAAGTCTTTGTCACTATGGTTGAGCGACAGAGTGGAAGGAAGGTGAAGGCATTCAGGACAGACAATGGGAGAGAGTACGAAGCCTGCAGGGAGTGGCTCAAGACACAGGGTATTGAACACCAGAAAAAACTACTCCCTACTCACCTCAAAGCAACAGCGTAGCAGAGAGGATGAATCAGACCCTCTTGGGCATGACAAGGTGCATGCTCTTTGACGCCAAGCTGCCTCCTAGGTTCTGGGCTGAAGCAGCACGCACGGCTACATATCTTGTGAACCTTACACCTGCAGCAACTCTGCGAAGGAGAGACAAGAAGAAGCAGACACAGCAGCTGAAGACACCTCAAGAAGTATGGTCAGGTAGGAAGCCAGATGCCTCCCATCTCAAGGTGTTCAGTTGCACCGGCTTCACCAAGGTCCAGGCGGGTGAGGGTCCTGGAAAGCTCGATGCAAGAGTACGGAAGTGTATTTTCATCGGCTATGACACCACCCACAGAGCTTATGGACTGTGGGACCTAGGAGCTAAGAAGGTCATCCGCAGCAAAGACGTGGATTTCCACGAACGTTCAGTGAGCATGGAAGAGCTTCTTGAACTTGAGAACACTCCAAAACAGGGAGAGTGGCTCACTCTTCTTGAGGAGGGAGACAAAGTACCAGCACAATGGCATGGGCTGGGTACTACAACAAAGAGAGAAGCTGATGAAGATGACTTGGAGGAATCAGCCTCCGAGTCCGACGTATCTGATCCTCTAGACCATGAGGAGGATACATCTCCTCCCATCGACGATAAAACAGACCTCCTGCCTCTACATCAATGGCAAGAGCCAGCAGGTCCAAGGAGCAGTTCACGTCTGAAAGTTCCTCGCCAGCATTACGACGCAGATAGGGGTGAATGGACAGGCTTTCCTGGTTCAAGAGGAGCCAACGTCTGTCGCAGAGGCACTTGCGCGGCCTGACAAAGCTGAGTGGGATGAAGCAATTTGAAGTGAACTCAGCTCCATCGAGGAGAATGGGACATGGGTGCTGGTGGACAGACCTGCCGGGGCTCATGTTGTGGGGTCCAAGTGGGTGCTGAAAGTAAAAAGGAAACAGGATGGTAAGTTAGACAAGTACAAGGCACGAGTGGTAGCAAAGGGGTTCTCTCAACGGCCTGGCGCAGCGTACGATGAGACCTTTGCTCCCGTTGTGACGTTCGCCTCCATCCAGTCAATGCTCGCCATTGTTGCTGCCAAGAACATGGAGGTCCACCAGATGGATGTCAAGACAGCCTTCCTTTACGGCAAACTTGACAAGGAGGTGTTGATGGAGGTTCCAGAGGGGGTTGATAATCCCAAGGGCAAGGTGTGCAGGTTGGTGAAGGCGCTCTATGGGCTAAAACAAGCACCAAGACGTTGGTACCAGATATAGCCCATGCTGTTGGGCAGGTGAGCCAGTTTGTGGCCAATCCTGGTCCACTGCACTGGCAGGCTGTAAAGTGCATCATGCGCTACCTTAAGGGGACGTGGCATGTGGGACTCCAGTTTGGAGGCATTGCTGGATCCGCGTCACTCCGTCTCATGTGCTACACCGATGCTGATTGGGGAGGCAATATCGACGACAGAAAATCCACCTCCGGCTTCGTGTGTATGCTAAATGGAGGTGCTGTCAGTTGGGCGAGTCACAAGAGGGAGTGTGTATCTCTTTCAACAGCTGAAGCTGAGTACATTGCATTGGCTGAGGTTTGTAAAGGGGTGCCGTGGCTTCACAGCGTGCTCTCTGAGATGAAGGCACCACAGGCAACGGTGACAGTCATCAAGATTGACAACATCAGTGCGATTGACATGTCCAAGAACCCAGTTCTGTCCAGGCGCACAAAGCACATCGAGATCCGCTACCACTATGCTCGGGACTTGGTCTACAAGCAGACAGTGGAGCTCGAGTATGTCGGCACCAAGCTGAACCGGGCTGACATGCTTACAAAGCCATTGGACAAGGATCTCCACCAGGCGGGCAGGCAAGGTATCGGCATGGTCAATGCAAGTGATGAAGAATGATGATGGAAACTGACGCAAGGTGCAAGGGAGAGATTTGTTGAATATGTTTGCCCCTTGTTCAGTCTTGTACGACGGATCANGAGTATGTCGGCACCAAGCTGAACCGGGCTGACATGCTTACAAAGCCATTGGACAAGGATCTCCACCAGGCGGGCAGGCAAGGTATCGGCATGGTCAACGCAAGTGATGAAGAATGATGATGGAAACTGACGCAAGGTGCAAGGGATAGATTTGTTGAATATGTTTTCCCCTTGTTCAGTCTTGTACGACGGATCAGGAATACTCTGACCCTTGTGGAGGTATGACCCCTGGATTTGTTGAAAGGTGACTCAACTATGCTCTGCCTCATGTGAGATATGACCTGTGAGTACACCATGTGGATGAGGGGTTAATTTGTCCATTCTGTTGATTTGGCCAAGTGAGAGGTCATAAGTTCAATCCTGGTTCCATGCTCATCTTGGTTGTTATGGAAGTTTCCAAGAAAGAAAGTCCGTACCTTCTGGGAAGCAACACGGCTGATCTGTCACCTTGGCACAAGGATGCTTATGTTTCAAGCCCACAGCGCAAGTCTCTTGGTGATGTGGCAGGGTCAGGCCACTTCTCAGGAATGTGCTTTTGAGTTCTAGGACAGGACAGACAACTATAAAAGGACTTGTCTTGTGTGTTGATCAATTAACCCTTGCTTGATGCTCTCTTGCGTATTGACAACTTGAGCTCTTCTTGAGATGTAATACTAAGGCATTAGTACTCTTGAAGGTGAAGTGTATGACTGATTAAGTTTGGGGTACACGACACATACCTGCAAAGGAAGAAGGTGTGAAAACCTTTGTGAGATTTTTGGTTTTGTGGCTTCTCTGCCGGAGGTGGTTAGCTCAATCCCTAACAGACTTCAGCGCCGCCGTCCATGCGTACCACTGCGCTTTTCCTATGGAAGAGCACTTCATACCCCTTGTCCGTGATGCGACTAACACTTAGAATGTCAGCCAGGCCGGGGACATGTTGCATATCACGGATGACACGCAACATCTTCTCACTGTTCACATACTGCTCCACCTCAATTTCTCCTTGGTCAGCCACCGACTGGACTTTGTCGTTGGCGACCACCATAGACTTGGCAATTTTTGTGTAGTAGACAAACTCCACCTTCTCGACTTGGATCTGGTCCTCCGTGCCAAAATTCAGCCGCCTGTTGCCTCTCTTGAGGTTGTGATTTTAAGTACCATTCAGAAGCCCTTTCTTACCTTTGGTGTCCTTGCCGTCGGCCTTTGCCTCATCCGGACACACGCAAACCCAATGGCCCTCCTTGCTGCAACTGCGACCCTTACCCTTTCTTGACGCCCTTCTGGCCGCCACCCTTTCCGTCGCCTCCCTTGCCGCCGCTGTCGCCACCACGTGTTTTGGTGACTAGGGTCAATGAGGATGTCGAGGCCTTGCTGTCACTGTGATACTGTACCTCGTTGCAGATATACTCAGTGACTACGTCATAGATGAGGTTGTCTTCTGTCCATCCTCTGAGAATGGTTGTGAAAGGTCTCCGGCTTACTGGTAGAGCCATGAGGATGGCCATCGCCTGCAGCTGAGAGTTGACTTTCCATTCCACATTGTTGCATTGCAAGGCGAGCGACTCAATCTATTGCATGGCAGCAAGGATGTCCTCTTCCTCCTTACCGTTGGAAGCCGCTTCGTCACGAAGATCCGGTTCACGAGCAAAGTGGACTGGTGGATGGTGAAAAGGTTTTTCCATGCCTCGGCTGCCGAAGTGCAACCTTCGAAGTAGCCCCATTGTATCTCGATGGTAGATGACAGCAGTAGCATGAGGGCCTCCGTGTGTTTCTTCACAAACGCATCATGCCTCCGCCATGATGCACTTCTCCTACCAGGGACATTAGACGTTGACAGCGTGGTTGTCCGAGACGCTCCTCCTGTCCGCTGCGGAAGCCGTGAACATTCTGGACCGGTCACGGCTGTGGGCCCATAACCCTTTGTTGGAAATGTGGTTCTAATGTGGCCTGATCACGTCCTAAGGTTCACAAATCTTTTTGACAGCAGTCTTAGACGAAGCGTGTGCTTTTAGGTCACCACACGCTATGTGAGCAGAGTTCTGAAGGAATTCAGCAACACCCAAAGTTTGAAGTGCTGGGGATAAATTTTGGTTGGATATCTGGACAAGGATGATGCAAGCAAGGTTAAAGTGCTATTCACAAGCTTTCCAATGCACCAAACGGCATGCAATTTGGACCACCATAGCGGCCGTTACACGATTCGGAGTGCATCATTGACTCTCTGTCTCTAACAGAGCACTTGTGTGAGTGACGGGGGCCCCGAAGCGCCCTGGACCCCAATGAAGCACCAGACCGCTGTTCTGAAGCGCACATGGCTCCAATGAATCATGGGATATTGCTGCTACCATCCCCCAAGGGGCACCTTGGCCATGGTGTGCGTGGTGGGAGTTGAACTGGTCACCGCCGGGTCAGTTTTCCAACCACTACCAAGTCTGCCGTTTAAACCCGGATGTCGAGCACCACCCTCTAAATTTTGACGGACAATAGCTTTCTCAATTCTGAACTTATTGTTGTGATTCAAATTACAGCTTGTTGAGCACGTCCTCCAGTTTCTACAAACTTGCTCTGTACAAGGATCCGGAGCCATCGCCCTTACAAACGACGACTCAGGACATGGCATGGCACAATATGTAACAACAGTGCAAGGTGGTACATGATGGTGCAGGATGGTACAGGAGCAAGATGGTGCAGAATGATGCACGGTGGTGCATAGTGGTGCAAGATAGTGCATAGTGGTACAGATTGGTACACGGTGGTGGAGGATGGTGCATGATGGTGCAGGGTGGTGCATGGTTGTGCAGGATGGTACAGGGTTATACATCGTGGTGCAAGGTGTTGAAGGGTGGTGAACGATGGTGTTGGATGGTGCTGGATGGTGCTCGATAGTCCAGGGTTGTGCAGGGTGGTGCATGGTGGTGGAGGTATTTGCAGGGTGGTGTAGTGTAGTGAACAATGGTGCAAGGTGGTGTAGGGTGGTGCAGGATGGTGCAAGGTGGTGTAGGATGGTGCAAGGTGGTACAGGGTGATCCAGGGTGGTGCAGGTTGGTGTACGGTGATGTAGGATGGTGCAAGGTGGTACAGGGTGATCCAGGGTGGTGCAGGTTGGTGTACGGTGATGTAGGATGGTGCAAGATGGTGTAGGATGGTGCAGGTGGTGAAGGGTGGTGAAAGGTGGTGCAGGGTGGTGTAGTTGCAGGATGGTACACGATGATGCTGGAAGAAGCAGGATAGTACAGAATGGTGTAGGGTGGTGCAGGATAGTCTATGATGGTACACGGTGATACGTGATAGGTAGGATGGTGTGGGACGGTAAAGGATGGTGTAGGATGGTGTAGGATGGTGTAGGATCGTGGCGATGATGGTATAGGCTGGTGCAGGATGGTGCTAGTGTAGTCTGGTTCCGGGTGGTGGAAGATGGTGCAGGTTGGTGTAGGATGGTGCATGGTTGTGCAAGGTGGTAGAAGGTTGTACATTGTGGTGCAAGGTGTTAAAGAGTGGTGGAAGATGGTGTTGGGTGGTGTTGGATGGTGTTGGTTGGTCAAGGGTTGTTCAGGGTGGTGCATGGTGGTCCAGGGATTTACAGGGTGTTGTGGGGTAGTGAACGGTGGTGCAAGGTGGTGTAGGGTGGTGCAGGTTGGTGCAAGCTGGTGCAGCCTGGTGCAGGATTGTTCAGGGTGGTACAGGATGATGTGGGATGGTGTAGGGTGGCATACAGTAGTGGAGGATAGTGCAGGTTGGTGCAGGGTGGTCCAGGGTGGTGTAGGGTGGTGCAGGTTGTTACAGAGTGGTGCACGGTGGTGTTTGGTGGTGCAGGTTTCTGAAGGTGCAGGGTGGTGCAGGTGCTGGATGGTTAACGGTGGTGTACGTGCACGGTGGTGTAGGTGCAGGATGGTGCAGGGTAGTGTAGCTGTAGGGTGGTACAGGTGCAGGATGGCACAAGGTGGTGTAGGATTGTACATGATGGTGCAGGTTGGTGTAGGTAAGCCTATATACCAAATTCTGTGTCTCAAGAACAGCACTTGCAATTCCGAGACTGAGCCTAGAATTGCAAGTCTGATTCCTATACGTGGACGCGACTCACGAGTCCAGATCTGCAGGATGATTGATTGGATTGAGATGGAGGATGTAGGGTCGTGTACAATGGTGGAGGGTGGTGCAGGATGATGCAAGATGGTGCAAAGTGGTATAAAGTGGTGTAGGACAGTTCAAGGTAATGCGCGGCGGTGCAGGTGTAGTGTGGTTAAGAGTGTTCTAGAGTGGTGCATGGTGGTACAGGGTGGTGCAGGTTGGTGCAAGGTGGTGCAGGATGGTGCAGGGTGGTGCAGGGTGGCGCAGGGTGGTACAGGATGATGTAGGATGGTGTAAGTTGGTATACAATAGTAGAGAGTGGTGCGGGTTGGTGTAAGGTGGTGCAGGGTTGTGTAATGTGCTGTAAGATGGTGTAGGGTTATATAGGGTGGTGTAGGATGGTGCAGGGGGGTGTAGGGTGGTACAAATTGTTTTAGGGTTGTGTAGGATGATGTAAGATGGTGCACGTTTGTGCAGGTACAGGATGGTGCAGGTGCAGGATGGTATAGGATGATGGAGGTGTAGGATGGTGCAGGTTCAGGATGGTGCAGGCTGGTATAGGATGGTGAAGGATGGTGCATGATGGTGGAGCTGTAGGCTGGTGCAGACCATTTTCAAACGAAGCGACCATATTGGCAATGCATCCAGCTACCGTTAGGAACCCGTTATATGATTATTTCTTCTGTTGTGATTCTACATGCGGAGTATGTTCGTTCCCGTCTAGTTTTACCCATAAAGGTTTCCTTCATCTTGTTCGCCTCTGGTTATGCGGCCCTCGTTGCTATGTCTCAACTCTGCCTATTTCTTGCTCGCTCATTCTTTGCCATCCACTCTTGGATCGCACGCTGGCATCCTTTTGCTCTGTCATTCTTGCTCCTTTTCTCAGCTCTGTCCATAACATCAAGGAATCATCATGTGCATCAAAAATCTCTCGCCTTGCTCTTGTCTATTCTCTACTGTGTCACTCTCTACCTCGGCTTTTGCTCACCCTTCTCTTGCATTTTCCAACTTTCCTAACCTCTTATGCAGTTCTCTAATTTTGTCTCCCTTCTAAACTTCCATTCTTCCATTGATTTTTCTTGCTTCTGCCGTCACTCGCTCAGCTCACTAACTTCTTCTCACATGGTATCAGAGCCTCAGGCACCATGTGGAGAGTTGTGGAGATATCTGAAGAGATATAGAGGGATATGGAGAGGTATGGAGAGATGTGGAGAGATATGGAGAGATGTGGAGAGATGTGGAGAGAAGTGTCCTTTTTCAAAAAAATTGCGATGGAAAGGTGGAGGAGGAGGCCAGCAAGGAGGGAGACCAGAAATTTTTGGAGTGGGAGTGCTGAAGGCGAAATGCTCGCGATGGATGAGGTAGGCAGAAATCTGCTGATACCCGGGAGAGCCGAGGGAAAATCCGAAAGCAGATTTTTCTGTGATGAAAAGGTAGAGGAAGAGGATGACTCCAAATAGCTCCAAAGGAAATTGGAGTGAGAGGACCAAGGCAAAACTCTCAAGACGGATGCTGTGGACAGAGAAATGCTGATGTTGAGGAAAATCCTAAAAATGCTTTCTTTTGCGGTGGAAAGGTAGAGGGGGAGGTCAACTGCAACTAGCTCCAGCAAAATTCGGCTTCAAAGCACGGATGACGAAACGCTCGTGACGGATGTGTGCTGGAAAAAAGTGATGGCCGTGGTGGAGACGGCGGAGGGAGGTGACAGGAGGGTCACTTGAGCTCTGGTACCATGTCGAGAATGAGAACACAACGAATGTATTGCATTGAATCAATGAGCGAGAGCTAGGACAAATTGTGGCCTAAGTAGTAAAACAGGAAGCTAAACAGGAAGTGGGGTGAGGTGAGGTGCTGTGAAGGTGAGGTGGTGGGGAGGTGAGGTAGTGAGAAGGTGATGTGGGGAGTAGGTGAGGTGTGGAGCTGATGTGGGGAGGTCAGGTGGTGGGAAGGTGAGGTTGGGAGGTGAGTTGTTGGAAAGGTGAGGTGGGGAAGTGAGGTGGTGGGGAGGTGATGTGGTGGGAAGGTGAGGTGGTGGGAAGGTGAGGTGGTGGGGAGGTGAGGTGATGAGAAGGTGAGGCTGCCCAGATTTGGGATAAGGATAATGCGGGGTGAAGTAGCGGTGTAGCCTGTTTGGGAAGAGGGACAAGGTGGGACAGTCCCTAGATGGGATAATGCATGGAGTAGGTTTGGGGGTAAATGGGCTGGGTAGTCCAAGAAGGGGCAAATAGGCGGGGTAGCCTTTGTAAGGGGAGAAATGGTGAGCTGGGTTGGGGAAGAATGCTCATGGGGGGATTTGAACCTGTGAGGTGAGTCACAGGAATCAACGTGAGAAGCAAAAGTCTCAGATTTCACTGACGCCTCAGGCACCATGTGGAGAGTTGTGGAGATATCTGAAGAGATAGGGAGGGATATGCAGAGGTATGGAGAGATGTGGAGGGACATGGAGAGATGTGGAGAGATGTAGAGAGATATGGAGATGTATGGAGAGTTGTGGAGAGATGTGGAGAGATGTGGAGAGATATGAAGAGATGTGGAGAGATGTGGAGAGATGTGGAGAGATATGGATAGATGTGGAGAGATATGGAGAAATGTGGGAGATATGGAGAAATGTGGAGAGATGTTGGTAGATGTGGAGAGACATGGAGAGGTATGGAGAGATATGGAGAGATATGGAGAGATGTGGAGACATGTGGAGACATGTGGACAGATATGGAGAGAAATGGAGAGATGTGGAGAGATGCGGAGAGAAATGGAGAGATGTGGAAAGATGTGGAGAGATATCGAGAGGTATGGAGAGATATGGAGAGACATGGAGAGATGTGGAGAGATATGGAGAGATGTGGAGAGATGTGGAGAGATGTTGAGAGATGTGGAGAGATGTGGAGACATGAAGAGTGATGTGGAGAGGTATGGAGAGGTATGGAGAGATATGGAGAGTTTTGGAGAGAAGTGGAGAGATGTGAAGAGATATGGAGAGATATGGATAGATGTGGAGAGATGTGGAGGGATATGCAGGGATGTGAAGAGAAGAAAAAGAGATGTGGAGAGGGGTTGTGTTGTTTTGTTGGTAACTCCACAATGACTGTATGAAGAGACAACTTTGGAGGATGCTTTTTGTGGGAGGGTGGAGGACGGGGAAAATGGTGGAGGAGTGGAATGAAGGGGAAAAGGGTGGAGGGTTGGAAGAAATTGGAAAAGGGTGGAGGGGTGGGGATGAAGCGTGGATGGGGAGGGGGAGCATATGGGGTACGCATTGGACAAGGAAGGGGTGAGAAACTGGACATGAGGGACAGGGCTGGAGTCAGCTGGGTGAAGGGTGGGGAGGGGGGGGGGGGGGGAA
>SZWC01017228.1:0-13849 GCA_023375785.1 Penium margaritaceum
TATCCTAGTCAGCACACTCTGACAAGGCAATCCTAAGACCAAGGACCTTTTTGGATATTTCTCCCATCAGGTCTTGACCCTGGACCTCTTGCCTTTTTCTTTTCTCAGGCGAAGGCATGGAGCCATCGCCCATGGCCACCCAGACATCGGCGGTCCATGACCCCTGAAACTTTGAAAATTCATATCTCCCAATCCCACCGTTGGATCGGCCCGAAACTTGGACCGTAGATAATTTGCCACTTGATCTTTCCAATGAAGAAGACGGATTGACAATCAGAGCAGGCATCTGGAAGTTTCCTGGAACTTGCTCCTGTGGACCTGGAACTGAGCCGGACGGCTCCTTTCCCAACATATTCCTCATGAATGGCAGGGCCTTTAGCTGGTGTAGCATGCAATAGGTGGTCATGGCCACTCAAGCATGGATGTAAAATACGTCTCTCTCAACGTTGGAGTGAAGAAACCTGTTTGGCTTCAGTGTCTCATTGCAAAGATGAGCGGGAGTGCAGCAATTATAGTTCCCATATGCATTGACAACCAGAGTGTAATCACACTTGCCAAGAATCCTGAACACTTTACTCATACCAAATACATCGATATCACCTATCATTTCATCATAGACATGGTGTAAGAGGGTGCTATCAAGCTGGAGTTCACTCCAATAAGTGAACAGGTTGCTGAAATCTATACCAAGCTAGTTACCTATGAGAAGCAACAGCTCTGGATGAAGGACAATGGACTCGGTCCATTTTGCCTACGGCAACGTGGGAGGTTCTTGAGAAGAATGCCAACCAGCTCAGTTTCAAGTCAATATGAGCAAGTTCCAGGAAACTACCAAAGGCCTACTCCAAATGTCAATCTGACTTCATGACTTGAAAGATCACGTGATAAATTATCTACGGTTTAAGTTTCAGGTTGATCCAACGATCAGATGGAGATATATATATATTTTTAGGTTTTGGAGTCATGCACTGCAGATATCTGGATGACCATGAGTGACGGCTGCATGCCTTAGCCTGAGAAAAGAAAGAGGTAAGAGGTCTAGGATCAAGACCTGATGGGAGAAATATCGAAAAAGGTCCTTGGTCTTGAGATTGCCTTGTCAGAGTGTACTGACTAGGATAAAGGTACCTCTCCTTACTTTTTAGGTGAAATGAGATCCTTGTATGCTAGCCATGGATACTTGGCACTTTTCCATGAGAGTGTGGGTTAAATGACCACTAGGAGTCAGTTATGAGAGTATTTCCTAGCTCTCTACATCATGTATGACTGGTCAGCCTGATTGCTAGGCTGACTTTCTCTCTTGTGTGAGATTGTGGAATCTAGTATGTGATTTTCACTTCTTTTTCTCTTTTCATCGGCGCTTTCACATGCACTAAGTACTCATATGCTCGACACTCCTCTATGCGTATGACTAGCAAAGTCCAATCATGGTCTCGCGATACTCCTCCCTCATCATCGCCCGAGTCACCATTTCACTCTCTTGCCTACTCAACAAAATGCGCTAGGCTAGGATTCTACATATTTTTATCGCGTGTATTCCATTAAGAAAGAAATCCATTGGATTCCTCTCAATGCTTTTCCTTTGGGCTGTCTCTAGTCCATTCGACCCTCATTGCCTCTCAATACCCGTGCTCTTATATTACACCTAGTTCTTTTTCGCTAAATATCATTATTACATGAGCAACATCCGCACCTTCAAGGAAGCTTCTTGTCTTCATTCAAAAGTGCTGCATCCACTCAAGATTCTTGGTCCTCTGTGCTCGCACCTTCGGTACCGCATTCAAAACACTTTCTATCACTATCCTGTGATTTTCACTTCTTTTTCTCTTTTCATCGGCGCTTTCATTTTGCTTGTGCCTATGTATTTCTCTTGAATCACTATGATAGCCGTTCTGGTCGTGCCTAAATAAACCATAATATCTGCAATATTCTGACATGGTATCAGAGCTCAAGTGACCCGCTTGTCTCCTTTGTGCTCACCGTTGTCGGCCACATCCATCTGCATCTTCATCAAGCCCATCCACCTCAAAGAATTGTGGTTGTAAGATGGATTATGATAGTAGTATATCTTCTGACTCGTGTGAGTTTTGCACTCGTGTTTTACACATGTACTCTCACTTCTCATCGGCAGTAGCTTTCGCTCCTCCACTTTCATATCTCAAGCTCAAGGTTTCGTTCTTGCACTCAATGATCCGCTCATGATTTGTCATCCCTCATCATCTTCCGACCATTGCCATTATCATTCTCATCATTAAAATATCCCGAAAGTGTCCCGTACCTCCATCTCATACCACAAACTCGAGCCATCCTCCTTATTTGCTAAGAATTCGTACATCTTCTCATCCATCAACAGTCCTTATCACCGACGACTTTCTATCGTCCTTCTCGTAAACTATATCATGGCCTCCACCCTCATTGTTTCTGGTCTTCTGAAGCTTACTGTGAAACCTGATGGGACCAACGATTACAATATGTGAGTCACTCATTGTCTCTCTTCTTTAGGACTTAGAAGGTTGAAGGAGTCATTCAGAGTAATCTCCTTAATAATGTTGATGATGGGACTGAACCACCTGATGCTGCCACTACCACTGCAATCGCAACTCCCACCACGGTTATTTCTTCCCCTCTGACCATTTATGACTCGTATTATGAGTTGTCAACGTTGACCACAATAAGTAAAAGTTTTGGTCAAGGTCATTGACAAATGCCTTCCTTGGTCATTCTAAAAAGAGGACGACATGTACCGCCAGCTGTGGGTAACTAAGTACTAATCCCACGCGAGCAAAGTCTTGTAGTAGTGTTGTAGGCAACGGATGGTGAGATCTGGCATGTGCGCTATGGCCAGATCACCATGTGTGCCTTGCAAAAGCTTTAAGCAAAGTAGATGGTACATGACTTAACCACCATCTCCAACCTTGAGCAGTAGTTATGCATACGCTGTTTGGAGAGGGAAAGCAGCATCGCGAGGCATTTTCTTGAGTAGGAGAGTATGCAAAGAAGGTGTTGGAGCTAGTCCACACAAACAAGTGTAGCCGAATACAGACCCAGAGCTTTAGAGGCTCCAGGTATTTCTTGACCTTCAATGATGATTTCAGCTATTACACTATCGTGTACGTCTTTTCTTCCAAGGACCACTGCTTTGACAGGTTAAAGGAGTTCAAAGCAATTGTGGAGAACCTGACTGGTAGTAATCTCAACGCGCTGCGCAACAACCGTAGCAGAGAGTACCCGAGCAAGGAATTCCACAACTACATTACAACAACTGGCATCAAGGCGTAACACACTATGCCATATTTACCGTAATAGAACGGTATAGTAGAGCCCACAAATCGTACCATCGTGGAGTCGATGTGCTCCATGATACACATGGCTCGGCTGACTTACGACTTCTAGGCCAAAGCCGTGAGCACTATGGTCTACATCAAGAACCGCAGTTCATCTAAAGCCTTGGAGTAGATGACTCTGTACGAGGCGTGGCTCGGCAAGAAGCCGAGCCTAGGTCATCTTCATGCGTTTGGCAGCTTAGTACATACGCTCGTGTCGAAGGAGAATCAGCAGATTTGAGACAGAAAGAGCACGCAGATGCTAATGATCGGCTATGACATGGTAACCAAGGCCTATTGCCTCTATGAGAGGAATATAGGTGACGTCATCTTCTACAACGATGTCATCTTCAACAAAAGTAACATCATTAGCACCAACATCATCTATAAAGAGGTAGCAAAACCAGAAAGCTAACGATGTAGTTGGAGCAGATATTTCTCTAACCTTGTCTCTCCAAACCCTTCCTCTACTATGATAATAGAAGAACCACTCTACCTTCCCATGTCTGATGTAATAGATACAATGGCCTTATTTTCCAAAGCAGAAGAAGAAGAAGATGCAGCACCACCTATAACAGTAGTTGTACCAGAAGCACTACACCAGCCGCCCGCTAATGCTCCACTACCAGGTTGCAGGTACCGTCTCAAGATGCACAACAAGAATGGTGAGCACGGCTATTTTTGGATACTGTAGAAATGAGAACAGATGAATGTCGCAATTTTAACAGACTTAGATGAGCCGACGTTATACAAGAAGGCCATGACTCTATTAGATGCAGCAAATAAGATGTCAATTGTCGGCAGGAGATACACTCGCAACTTGATAACAATGCGTGGTAGCTGACTAAACATCCATCTAGATGCAAAATAGTCAAGTGCAAGTGGGTGTTCAAGAAGAAGTAAAGAGCAGATGACAACCTAGAAAAGTACAAGGCGAGGCTGGTTATGTACAAGCTCAGCAACAACCTATGACCAGCCTAGAACCTATGGTTGCCAAGGGCTACTCACAACAGGAGGGCATTGATTTCACTGAAACCTTTGCCTCTATTCCAAAGTTACCTTTGTGTGCATGTTCCTCTCTTATACAATAGCTAAGGATTTCGAGGTTTACCACATAGATATCAAGACGGCATTCTTGAATGGTGACTTTGATGAGGAAATCTTCATGGAGTAACTAGAGGGGTTCGTCATGAATGGCCAAGAGCACCTGTTTTGCAAGTTTTAGAAGTCGCTAGACAGCCTCAAGCAAGCATCACGTGCTTGGAACCAAAATTTGGATGAAACACTATAGTACATGGGGTTTGAGTATAGCGAGTGTGACTATAGTGTCTATCACAGGTCGCATGGACATGAAATCCTCATGATTATTGTATATGTGGACGACAAACTCCTCCTCTCCAATAGCATCTCTACACTAGGAGTTCAAGGAGACCATGTAGGAGTGCTTTGAGATGTGTGATCTGGGGAAGGCGTCATACTTCCTTGGTATCGAGATCATACATGACCAAAAATTACACACTCTCTTGCTGCAACATAGTCGCTATTGTTGGAAATCAAGGAGAGAGGGAGTCTTGGAATCGCAAGCATGTGGGACTGAAAGGGTATCACTTGTGCTGAAGATTGGTTATTGAATCACTCAAAATGATTGAGTACATATAGAGCTAGAGCTTGGGCAAGTCAGCCCTCTCACAAGCCACACCACTTAGCCATGGAGGCTAAGGCTCACACACTAGAGTACACAATCTCACACAAGGGAGGAAATCAGCCTAACAATCAGGCTGACCAGTCACACACGACCTAGAGAGCTAGAGAATGCTTTCATCGCACACTCCTAGTGGTCACATCACCCACAAACCCATGGAGAATCGCCATGTGTCCATGGCTAGCACACAAGGATCTCATCTCACCTAAAAAGTAAGGAGAGGTACCTTTATCCTAGTCAACACACTCTGACAAGGCAATCCTAAGACCAAGGACCTTTTTGGATATTTCTCCCATCAGGTCTTGACCCTGGACCTCTTGCCTTTTTCTTTTCTCAGGCTAAGGCATGGAGCCATCACCCATGGCCACCTAGACATCGGCGGTCCATGACCCCTGAAACTTCGAAAATTCATATCTCCCAATCCGACCGTTGGATCAGCCTGAAACTTGGACCGCAGATAATTTGCCAGGTGATCTTTCCAATGGTGAAGACTGTCACTCCGCACTTGGCCACGGTCTAGAGTAAACGGCGCCGACAGGCAAACCGCCGACCGCCCTTGGTATAACAACCAAGGTAGAGATCACCCACGGAGTGGTGTTTCCACACTGAAAGGTTCACTTAGCTTGTCCCAACCGTGGCCGGAGAGTGTTCCAAACTCTCACCCAACTGGCAATGCTACACACCAAAGTGTGCACTTGCACTTGTTCTTTACCCTCTTTCTTGGTGGCCAACAAGGGATTAGTTTTCTCCCAAGTCTCAAGAGTAAGAGATGATGATATTATCACATGCAAATGACAGGCCTTATATAGTCTCTGGTCAGTGCTCCCAATGGCTCCTTGGAGGGGCCTCCCTCCAAGGCCACCCTAAACAATGTCATCAGCTTTGATGACATGGTACCCTCTGTGACCGCCAAGTGGCGCTTGATCCACCTTGGACCTTAGAAGCTTCTAGGAAGCCTCCTTGGCCCTTTTTAGTCACAAAGAAAATTTGGTCCTGGGGGGATTTGACCCCGGACCTCTCGCTTGCGAGACGGTGCCTTCACCCACTAGGCCATAGGAAGTTGTCCTAAGGAGCATGCACCAGGTAGACTACCAAGAGTAGACCAAGGGGACTTACTCCACAAGGGTGAGCAGTGCATGCCTTGTCTCTCTCAGCCTCTCTTGCATGTTGCTAGGGGACTTGCGCTACAAGCGCAGTGCATACCCAGTCTAAATCTTCCGCTGATTGGACCAGGGGCATACACTGAACATAACAAAGACCAGTTGACGATCGAAGTAGGCACCTAGAAGTTTCCTGGAACTTGCTCCTGTGGACCTGAAACTGAGCCGGACGACTCCTTTCCCAACAATCTCCCACTTTGCCGCAATCAGAGTGGACTGAGTCCACATGCCTTTATGCAAAACTGCTACTTCTCACGGGTCATTGCCTTGGTGCAGAAATCAGCGACCTGCAGGTTGGAGTAAACTCCAGCTTGATAGCACCCTCCTGCACCATGTACCTGATGAAGTGATATGCAATGTCAATGTGTTTGGTGCGTGCATGGTGGTTAGGATTCTTGGCGAGTGCGATTGTGCTCTGGTTGTCGACGCGCACAGGAACTGGAACTGCTACACTCCCACTCATCTCCGCCATGAGACGCTGGAGTCAAACTGCTTCCTTGGCTCCAAAGCTGAGAGAGGCGTACTCAGTTTTTGTGCTTGAGGTGCCCAGGACCACCTGTCGCTTGTTGTACCAGTTGATGGCACCTCCATTCATGAGAAACACATGTCCAGAGATGGACTTGCAGGTCTCAGGATTTGAAGCCCAATCTCCATCTGTGTTGCCGATGATGCTGTTGTCGTTGCCGTTGTAGGTGATGCCGACATCGATGGTTCGAGCAAGGTACCCGAAGATCCGCTTCACTGCCTTCTGGTGCTCCGGTCCGGGATTAGCCATGTGCTGGCTCACAGCGCTCACAGCCTGTGTGAGGTCCGGCCTGGTTGCCACCATCAGGTACATAAGACTGCCGACGGCGCTCTGGTACTTCTGCCGCTCAGCTGCATCTGCTTCTCCACTGAAGCTCACGAGGTACTGCCGCGTCTCCAACGGCGTGCCAATGGGTTTGGCCTCTGCCATGCCGAACCGCTGCAGGACGTCTTTGATGTAGCGACTTTGCTGTAGTGAGAGAGAGCGTGATTTGCGGTCACGCATGATCTCGATGCCGAGGAAGTATGACGCCTCCCCAAGATCAGACATCTGGAAGCGCTCTTGCATGGCCTCCTTGAACTCCTACAGTACAGATATGCTGTTGGAAAGGACGAGCATGTCATCCACATAGACAATGATAATGAGGATCTCATGCTCATCATACCAGCGATACACGCTTTAGTCACACTCGCTGCGCTCAAATCCTATGCACTAAAACGCCGCATCCAACTTCTGGTTCCAAGCACGCGACGCTTGCTTGAGGCCGTACAACGACTTCTGCAGCTTGCAAACCAGGTCCTCCTGGCCATCCATGACGAATCCCTCCGGCTGCTCCATGTAGATCTCCTCCTCCAAGTCACTATTCAAGAATGACGTCTTGACATCCATTTGGTGAACCTCGATGTCCTCAGCTACTGCATAAGAGAGGAGCGTGCACACAGAGGCAAACTTTGCAATAGGGACAAACGTTTTTGTGAACTCCTTGAACCTGTCAAAGCACTGGTCTTTGGAAGCAAGGAAGTACACAGCAGTATAACGGCTGAAATCATCAATGAAGGTCAGGAAATACCTAGAGCCTACAAAGCTATCGGTCTGCATCGGTCTGCACAAGTCCGTGTGGACCAGCTCCAATACCTCCTTCGCACGCTCCCCTGCTCTAGAGAATGCCTCCCGGTGCTGCTTCCCCTCCAAACAGCCGATGTACAACTGCTGCTCAAAGTTAGAGATGGTAGGCAGGTCACGTACCATCTGCTTTGCTTGAAGCTGTGGCAAGGCGCGCATGCCAATGTGGTCATAGCACGCATGCCAGATCTCGCCAACTGTCGCTTGCACCACTGCTGTAAGACTTTATTCACGCGGGATTTTGGTTGCCCCCTGCAGGCGGTACATGTCGTCCTCCTTCACCGTCCTGGCCAACTCCTCTCCTGTATCCTTGATGAGGATGTAGCCATAGTCATCATTGAAGATGACGCGCGGTCCTGTGTTTGTAAGAGAGGAGACTGAGAGGAGGTTGAATGCAGCATCATGTACATACAGTACGCCATGGAACACTCCCACTTCAATGCCACGTGGGGTCTCCAACCACATCTCCACAATCCCAATCGCCTCAGTAAATACCACCCGATCATCACCCATAGCAATAGGAGGGGGAGGGATGGACAGCAGCTGCGTAAACCACTCCTTGTGATGCGTGAGGTTCTTGGTACATCCTGAGTCCTTGTACCATGCGAGATCTGCCTTCTCCACCTGCGACATGTGAGACTTCGCCATGGAGAGACGGTCGCGCACCTCCTTGGCCACATTCATGTTGCCAAAGTCGTGTACACCAGCCTCGTTCTGCTGTTGCTACTGCTGCTGCTGACGCTGCTGTGAGTGCTGCTGCTACTGTTGCTGCTTTTGCTACTGCTGCTGCGATGACTGCTGCTGCTGCTGTTGCTGCTCCTTCTGGTCCCACTTGAGCTTGAAACACTCCTTTTTGTAGTGTCCCTCTTTTTGGCAGTAGTGGCATTTGCCTTTCTTTTTGCCTCTCTGCGGTCCAGACTGCTACTGCTGTTGCAGAATGCGTGAGCTCGTGGCCACAAAAGCTACTTCACCGCTGCCACCGCTATTGCGCTTTGCTGCATTGCGACGCAATTCCACCTGCACCAGGTGTGTGCAGATGAAGTCGAGGTCGAGAGTTGGTTGGTACTCCAGCGTCTCTCGCACCGTGTCGTAGTTGGTTGGGAGTCCCCCCAATAAGAGGAGGATGAAGCACATCTCTTCCACAGGGTTGTCGGCCGCTCTCAGTTACTTTGCCAGCTCCTTTGCCCTGTCCAGGTACGCCTCCATCCCTTCACCATCCTACATTTTCAGCACCATCATCTTTTCCTCGAAAAGCATGAATGCAGGATCCTTGCTCTCATACTTCTTGCACAATGTGTCCCATCCCTCCTTTACAGTAGCCTTGTCACTCACGTACTGAAGATGCGGGTTGGAGATGGTATTAAGAAGCAACCTATAGGCCTGCCTGTCCTTCTTCTTCCACTCCTCATATGCCGCTGGTACAGCTACAGAAGAACTCGCATCAGCTGCATCCTTTTGCGGCGTCTTTCCCGCCACCACCTGCGTTACGGTGATGCCTTTTGCCTGTGGAGGTGGAGTGCGCTCGTCGCCGCTAACCACCTCCCACAAGCCCCTCTCCTCCAAAAGGAGGTGGGTACGGATCTTCCAAAGCGTGAAGTTGGCATGCTCTTCCAGCCTCTCCAAAGGCTGGACTGCTATTACTACGCCTGCTGTTGCCATTTTGAGCTTTGGTGATGCTCAACGTTGCCCTTGGGTGGCGGCGCTAATCCCGCTTCTGCTGATGCTTCTGCCAGACTGTAGATGCCAGCAGACTGGGAATTTGGAAAAAGTGATTCCACCACTAACAAAATCAAGAACCGCAGTTCATCTAAAGCCTTTGAGTAGATGACTCTGCACGAGGCGTGGCTCGTCAAGAAGCCGAGCCTAGGTCATCTTCATGCGTTTGGCAGCTTAGTACATACGCTCGTATCGAAGGAGAATCAGCAGATTTGAGACAGAAAGAGCACGCAGATGCTAATGATCGGCTATGACATGGTAACCAAGGCCTATTGCCTCTATGAGATGAATATAGGTGACGTCATCTTCTACAACGATGTCATCTTAAATAAAAGTAACATCATTAGCACCAACATCATCTGTAAAGAGGTAGCAAAACCAGAAAGCTAACGATGTAGTTGGAGCAGATATTTCTCTAACCTTGTCTCTCCAAACCCTTCCTCTACTATGATAATAGAAGAACCACTCTACCTTCCCATGTCTGATGTAATAGATACAATGGCCTTATTTTCCAAAGGAGAAGAAGAAGAAGATGCAGCACCACCTATAGCAGTAGTTGTACCAGAAGCCCTACACCAGCCGCCCGCTAATGCTTCACTACCAGGTCGCAGGTACCGTCTCAAGATGCACAACAAGAATGGTGAGCACGGCTATTTTTGGATACTATAGAAACGAGAACAGATGAATGTCGCAATTTTAACAGACTTAGATGAGCCGATGTTATACAAGAAGGCCATGGCTCTATTAGATGCAGCAAATAAGATGTAAATTATCGGCAGAAGATACACTCGTAACTTGATAACAATACGTGGTAGTTGACTAAGCATCCACCTAGATACAAAGTAGTCAAGTGCAAGTGGGTGTTCAAGAAGAAGTAAAGATCAGATGGCAATCTAGAAAAGTACAAGGCAAGGCTGGTTATGTACAAGCTCAGCAACAACCTATGACCAGCCTACAATCTATGGTTGCCAAGGGCTACTCACAACAGGAGGGCATTGATTTCACTGAAACCTTTGCCTCTATTGCAAATTTACCTTTGTGTGCATGTTCCTCTCTTACACAATAGCTAAGGATTTCGAGGTTTACCACATAGATATCAAGACGGCATTCTTGAATGGTGACTTTGATGAGGAAATCTTCATGGAGTAACTAGAGGGGTTCGTCATGAATGGCCAAGAGCACCTATTTTGCAAGTTTTAGAAGTCGCTAGACAGCCTCAAGCAAGCATCACGTGCTTGGAACCAAAATTTGGATGAAACACTATAGTACATGGGGTTTGAGTATAGCGAGTGTGACTATAGTGTCTATCACAGGTCGCATGGACATGAAATCCTCATGATTATTGTATATGTGGACGACAAACTCCTCCTTTCCAATAGCATCTCTACACTAGGAGTTCAAGGAGACCATGTACGAGTGCTTCGAGATGTGTGATCTGGGGAAGGCGTCATACTTCCTTGGTATCGAGATCATACATGACCAAAAATTACACTCTCTCTTGCTGCAACATAGTCGCTATTATTGGAAATCAAGGAGAGAGGGAGCCTTGGAACAGTAAGCATGTGGGACTGAAAGGGTATCACTTGTGCTGAAGATTGGTTATTGAATCACTCAAAATGATGGAGTACATATAGAGCTAGAGCTTGGGCAAGTCAGCCCTCTCACAAGCCACACCACTTAGCCATGGAGGCTAAGGCTCACACACTAGAGTACACAATCTCACACAAGGGAGGAAATCAGCCTAACAATCAGGCTGACCAGTCACACACGACCTAGAGAGCTAGAGAATGCTCTCATCGCACACTCCTAGTGGTCACATCACCCACAAACCCATGGAGAATCGCCATGTGTCCATGGCTAGCACACAAGGATCTCANAATCACTCAAAATGATGGAGTACATATAGAGCTAGAGCTTGGGCAAGTCAGCCCTCTCACAAGCCACACCACTTAGCCATGGAGGCTAAGGCTCACACACTAGAGTACACAATCTCACACAAGGGAGGAAATCAGCCTAACAATCAGGCTGACCAGTCACACACGACCTAGAGAGCTAGAGAATGCTCTCATCGCACACTCCTAGTGGTCACATCACCCACAAACCCATGGAGAATCGTCATGTGTGCATGGCTAGCACACAAGGATCTCATCTCACCTAAAAAGTAAGGAGAGGTACCTTTATCCTAGTCAGCACACTCTGACAAGGCAATCCTAAGACCAAGGACCTTTTTGGATATTTCTCCCATCAGGTCTTGACCCTGGACCTCTTGCCTTTTTCTTTTCTCAGGCTAAGGCATGGAGCCATCACCCATGGCCACCTAGACATCGGCGGTCCATGACCCCTGAAACTTCGAAAATTCATATCTCCCAATCCGACCGTTGGATCNCAGTCAGAGTGGGCTGAGTCCACATGCCTTCATGCAGAACTGCTGCTTCTCACGGGTCACTGGCTTAGTGCAGAAATCAGCGACCTACCTGCTGGTTGGAGTAAACTCCAGCTTGATAGCACCCTCCTGCACCATGTGCCTGATGAAGTGATATGCGATGTCAATGTGCTTGGTGCGTGCATGGTGCTCAGGATTCTTGGCGAGTGCGATTGCACTTTGGTTGTCGACGCGCAGAGGAACTGGAACTGCTACACTCCCACTCATCTCCGCCATGAGACGCTGGAGCCAAACTGCTTCCTTGGCTCCAAAGCTGAGAGACACGTACTCAGCTCCTGTGCTCGAGGTGGCCACGACCACCTGTCGCTTGCTGCACCAGCTGATAGCACCTCCATTCATGAGAAACACATGTCCAGAGATGGACTTGCGGGTCTCAGGATTTGACGCCCAATCAGCATCTGTGTAGCCAATGATGCTATTGTCGTTGCCGTTGTAGGTGATGCCGACGTTGATGGTTCCAGCAAGGTAGCGGAAGATCCGCTTCACTACCTTCTGGTGCTCAGGTCCGGGATTCGCCATGTGCTGGCTCACAGTGCTCACAGCCTGTGCGAGGTCAGGCCTGGTTGCCACCATCAGGTACATAAGACTGCCGACGGCGCTCTAGTACTTCTGCCGCTCAGCTGCATCTGCTTCTCCACTGAAACTCACGAGGTACTGCCGCGTCTCCAGCGGCGTGCCGATGGGTTTCGCCTCTGCCATGCCGAACCGCTGCAGGACGTCCTTGATGCAGCGACTCTGCTGTAGCGAGAGAGAGCGTGATTTGCAGTCACGCATGATCTGGATGCCGAGGAAGTATGACGCCTCCCCGAGATCAGACATCTGGAAGCGCTCCTGCATCGCCTCCTTGAACTCCTGCAGTGCAGACATGCTGTTGGAAAGGAGGAGCATGTCATCCACATACACAATGATGATGAGGATCTCATGCTGATGCTGCCAGCGAGACACGCTGTAGTCACACTCGCTGCGCTCAAACCCCATGCACTGCAACGCCGCATCCAACTTCTGGTTCCAAGCACGCGACGCTTGCTTGAGGCCATACAGCGACTTCTGCAGCTTGCAAACCAGGTGCTCCTGGCCATCCATGACGAACCCCTCCGGCTGCTCCATGTAGATCTCCTCCTCCAAGTCACCATTCAAGAATGCCGTCTTGACATCCATAAGGTGAACCTCGAAATCCTCAGCTGCTGCATAAGAGAGGAGCGTGCGCACAGAGGCAAACTTTGCAACAGGGGCAAAAGTTTCTGTGTAGTCGATGCCCTCCTGCTGCGAGTAGCCCTTGGCGACCAGCCTCGCCTTGTACTTTTCCAGGTTACCATCTGCTCCCCGCTTCTTCTTGAACACCCACTTGCACTTGATCACCTTACGCCCAGGTGGACGCTCAGTCAGCTCCCACGTGCCGTTGTCCAGCTGCGACTGTATCTCCTGCTGCACGGCTTGCGCCCAATCTGCTGCGTCCGGTGCAGTCATGGCCTCCTTGTATGACGTTGGCTCATCTGAATCTGCTACAACTGCGACGTTCATCTGTTCTGGTTTCTGCAGCATCCAGAAATGGCCGCGCTCACCAGGCTTGTAACGCACCCTAAGAGGGTACCTGCGACCTGGTGCTGGAGCGTTAGCGGGCGGCTGGCGCGGTGCTGCTGGCACAACTGCTGCTGCTGGTGGTGCTACATCTTCCTCCTCTGCTTCTGCCGGTGAGGCTGCTGTATCTGCTGCATCAGACATGGGAGAGTAGAGTGATTCTCCCACTGTCACAGTAGAGGAAGGATCGGGAGAGAGTGGGTCAGGAAGGATTTCTGCTCCCACTGTCTCGTCAGCTGCTGGTTCTGCTGCCTCTTCACAGACAATGTTGGTGCCGAT
>SZWC01017229.1:15377-26420 GCA_023375785.1 Penium margaritaceum
GTATGAAATGCATATGTGTTTTTGTATTCATTCATGTGTGTTTATCCCAAGTCAACTTGGATTTTCTCACTCTGTGGGGATGTGGAGATGCCAATTCTGGCAAAGGCTGCTGCTCAGTGTGTCCATGGGCGGTGATCAGGCACGGTGTGCCTGTTTTCCTGAGGCCACGTTACAAAGCTTCGACAACATGAAAACTCCACGCTACTTTCGCGCCATGATCATGCCCACGCTGCTTTTGCGCCATATCATGTCTGCGGGGAAAGCCGCTGCACCGAGGCGTGCGGCGGGCATGTGTGTGTTGCGTCGCGTTTTCCACGCCACATGGCGTCGTGTCGAGTTGTGTCGTGTCGCGTCGCGTATGCTGCATCACGTGGCGCCACGCTGTGTGTCCGCCTGCCTCACGTCGTCCCACGCTGTGTGTCCGCCTGCCTCACGTCGTCCCACGCTGTGTGTCCGTCTGCCTCACGTCGTCCCGCGCTGTGTGTCCGTCTGCCTCACGTCGTCCCACGCTGTGTGTCCGCCTGCCTCACGTCGTCCCACGCTGTGTGTCCGCCTGCCTCACGTCGTCCCACGCTGTGTGTCCGCCTGCCTCACGTCGTCCCACGCTGTGTGCCTGTCGTGTCAGTGACACGACAGGCATACAGCGTGGGACGACGTGACAAAATGGGGGAAACAGTGACACGGTGTCACTGTGTACCCCATGTTGTCTGAGTCCAATGTCCGAGTCCAATTTCTGTGTCCAATTTCTGATTCCAATCTCTGTGTCCAATCTCTGTGTCCAATTTCTGTGTCCAATTTCTGTGTCCAATTTCTGAGTCCAATTTCTGTGTCCAATTTCTGTGTCCAATTTCTGAGTCCAATTTCTGTGTCCAATTTCTTTGTCCAATTTCTGTGTCCAATTTCTGCGTCCAATTTCTGCGTCCAATCTCTGTGTCCAATTTCTATGTCCAATTTCTGTCTCCAATTTCTTTGTCCGATTTCTGTGTCTGCTGGCGGTCTGTGCATGCCATGGCAGAGCACTGTCAGTTCTGGTAGCTTTCCAGAAAGTGCTTCAACCCTACTTTGCCGCAACCCTACTTTGCTTCAACCCTGTTTTGCTGCAACCCTACTTAGCTGCAACCCTACTAAGCTGCAGCCCTACTTTGCTGCAACCCTACTTTGCTGTTCCATCCATTGCTCTCTCTTCCCCCGTCGGACGTCTGCTGCACCACGGCAGAGCACGGTCGATGGTGGAGATGGCGTTTTCAACAGAGGTGCAATCGCTCGAAGAGAGGAGCCATTTCATCTTCTCCGAGTACGGACCACAAGTACACACAATCTCGTCTTCTCTCTCTCTCTCTCGCGCGCGCGCGCGCTAACCACCTTCTGTCCCTCCTCTCTCTCCCTTCTTCCCTCCCTCCCCACCTCCGTCCCTCCCTCCTTCTCTCCCCCCTCCCTCCCCCTCTCCGCCCGCCCCTCCCTCCCTCCCTCTCTCCCCTCCCTCCCTCCCTCCCTCCCTTCCTCTCTGTCCCCCACCTCCTTCCCCCCCCCCCCCCCTCCCCCCCCCCCCCCCCCCCTCCCTCCCTCCCTCTCTCCCCTCCCCCCCCCCCCCCCCCCCTCCCTCCCTCCCTCTCTCCCCTCCCCCCCCCCCCCCCCCCCTCCCTCCCTCCCTCTCTCCCCTCCCTCCCTCCCTCCCTCCCTTCCTCTCTGTCCCCCACCTCCTTCCCTCCCTCCCTCTCTCCCCCCCCATCCCTCCCTCCCTCTCTCTCTCCCCCCATTCTTCCCTCCCTCCCTCTCCATCATCTCCCTCCTGCCCTCCCTCCTTCCGTCGCTCCCTTCCTCCCCGCCTCCCTCCCTCTCCATCCTCTCCCTCCCTGCCTCCCTCTTTCGCTCCCCCTGCCTTTTTCCAGCCTGCCTGCTTGCCCCCCCTCCTCCCGCTTCCCCTCCTCCCTGTTTTCCCTTACTTTTTCAGTGTATCTTCCCATCCCCTCCCACACCCATCATGTCCCCCTTTTGTCAGTGGCAAAAGAAGAAGAGGTATGGAATCTTTCACAGAGGCGCAGGGTCAGCCCTCCCCAAAAGGTGCTGCATCTGAACAGCGGCAAAACGGTGCATTCCACTCTTCCTTTCAGTTTTGCAAAACACCTCTACTCTTCTTTTCATTTTGCCAAACACCTCCACTCTTCTTTTCATTTTGCCACAGACTTCCACTCGTCCACTCTTCTTTTCATTCTTACCAAACACGAGCACTGATTCTCTTTCTTAACAAACACGTGCACGGCACTTGTGTTGGCCATTCGCAGGGTCAAGCATATGCGGACGTTCTAGAGTTCTTCAGCGGCGAATCCACCACACCCTCAGACCTCCCGCCTAAAAACCTGCCGCCTTCCGAGCCTGGTGACAGCTGCAACCCCACCACCGCTGTCAGCAACAAGGACAGCACTGATGGTGGCTTTCAGAGCAGCAGCAGCAGCAGCAGCAGCAGCAGCAGCAGCAGCAGCAGCAGCAGTAGCAACAGCGGCAGCGGCAGCAGCAGCAGCAGCAGCAGCAGCAGCAGCAGCAAGATGGTTGAGACGCGCACAGGGTTGTGGCGGGTGTGGTATGCCTCTCGTGTGAAAGGTGGCGTGATGGAGGACGTGACGATGCTCGAGTTGTCGCCCTCTGGAGAAGTTCAAGAGTTGAGTCTGTGTGATGGTAGGATGCCCCCAGGTTCAAGTCCCTCCATCATCAACAGGGCTGGCGGTACGAGGCACGCCTTAGGATGGAGATTTTCATTTTTGAGTCGAGAACCCAGGTATGGGTTTCTAAGGCCTGCCTTGAGATTTGGGAACACCCTTTTGAAGAGAGTGTAAGGTGCTGGAGCCAACAACTTTGGATGTGGCACGGCATGTCAGTGTATGGGATGGCATGGCACAGCATTGTACAGCATGGCACAGCAGTGCACAGCATGGCACAACATTGTACAGCATGGCACAGCATTGCACAGCATGGCACAGCAGTGCACAGCATGGCACAACATTGTACAGCATGGCACAGCATTGCACAGCATGGCACAGCATTGTACAGCATGGCATAGCATTGTACAGCATGGCACAGCATTGCACAGCATGGCACAGCAGTGCACAGCATGGCACAACATTGTACAGCATGGCACAGCATTGCACAACATGGCACAGCATTGTACAGCATGGCACAGCATTGTACAGCATGGCACAACATTGCATAGCATGGCACAGCATTGTACAGCATAGCATAGCATTGCACAGCATGGCACACATGGCATGGCATGGCGCTACATGGCATGGCATGGAATGGGAGTACGTGACTCGACGTGGCATGATAGGGCACAGTATGGCATGGCATGGTATGTCATGGCATGGCATGTCAGTATGTGGCTCTTAATGGCGCGGCATGTCTGTGTGTTCTGCGGTACGCCGCGACACAGCATGGCATGGCATTCAGAGCATGGCACAGCATGCACGACATGACATGGCATGACACGTCACGGCATGGCACGGCACATCACAGCACAGCATGGCATGGCACCCGAAGGAACATCACACCATAGCACAGCCAGTGATGGCAAAAGTTACGCCCCAGTTACGAGTAAGGCACACCTCATTATCTCTGACAGAATTCTAACTTGAGTGAGAGCCCCACAGAGACATTCACAGAGAAACTTCATTCTGAAGCACCTTCAACATTTTTTGGGTGGTCTGAGGCGGCCATCATCGGGCACGGCACGGCACGGCACGGCACGGCATGTTCAAACGATTTTCTCCGACTTGCTTGGTTGTGCTGCATATTGTTCTTGATTGGTTTAGGATGTCCTCCACTATGTTTCATTGGTGTGCCATGCCATGCCATTCCATCACACATCATGCGATGTGTGTGCCATGCCATCCTATGCGTATGCTACGCCACGCCACGCCACGCCACGCCATGCAACGCCATGCAAGCGCAGGTACTGAGTGCCGAGTCATGCGAGTGGAGTTGGCACGAGAGGATGTGGCGAATGCAGCGGTGCATGCTCATCCCCGTGTCTGCGGCGCCGCGGTCGTTCGCATGCATCGTCAAGGCAAGTTATCGCATGCTACGATAGAAGAAAGTGTAGGTCCAAGGTGAGGAGAGGGCCTTATGTGCACAAGTGAGAGAGAAGTTGAGTCACTTGGCAGAAAATGAAGACAAAGTAGTTGTTGTGTTCTCTCATGACAATGGGAGCCTAGACTAAATAGCTTAGGATCAAGGACTGTCCACAATCCAGCTGTGTGGCTGGTCTCTTGGCATCTAGGCTGGAGGGTAGCTGCCCTGTGACAGTCTGTTGCCATCTGTGGCCACCTCAGGCTCCCTCAGGCTACCTCAGGCTGCCTCTGGCCACTCCTGGCCTACTCCTGGCCACTCCTGGCCACTCCTGGCCACTCCTGGCCACTCCTGGCCACTCCTGGCCTACTCCTGGCCACTCCTGGCCACCTGTGGTTACTCCAGACCACCTGTGGCTCCACCTGAGCCATCTGTGGTTACTCCAGGCCACCTGTGGCTCCACCTGAGCCACCTGTGGTTACTCCAGGCCACAGCCAGTGGTCACCTGAGATCCAAAAGCATTCTACATTCCAGGAGCAGAACCCAGGCCCTCAACATCAGACGCTTGCATATTAGGACTGACCCACACCAAGTCTGTCTCCTTGCGCCAGCCCAACCCAAGGCCAATTTTGTCAACACCCCCCCTGGCCGCTGGTGGTTGGTGCAGGAAGGCTAAGAAGCCGGAGACGCTCGCGAAGATACTCAAACGGCTCTCGAGGGAGCGGCTTTGTGAAGATGTCGCTGAGGTTCTCTGTGCTTGGAACATACTTGACCTCTACAACCCCGCTCTCCACTAAATCTCGGATGAAGTGATACTTCATCTCAATGTGCTTTGTGCGGGCATGGAAGACTGGGTTTTTGGTGAGGTGGATGGCGGACTGATTGTCGCACCAAAGAGGGGTTGCGGTCTCTTGTGGCAGGTTGAGCTCGCCCAAGAGTCTGCGCAGCCAGATGGCCTCTTTCCCCGCCTCTGTGCCCGCATAGTACTCAGCTTCTGTTGTGGACAGAGCCACACAGTGGGAGCGTTTGGAGCTCCAACTCACCACGCCTTTGCCGAGCGTGAAGCAGTAGCCGAGGGTAGAGCGGCGGTTGTCAACATCATCAGCCCATGATGCATCACAAAAACCAGCAAGGGCGAGAGGGCCGGAGCCACCGAGCACAAGACCGAGAGATTTGGTGCCCTGGAGGTAACGAAAAACACGCTTGGCTCCCTCCCAGTGACCTGTCCCAGGTTGTGCCATGAAGCGTGCAAGAAGGCCGACGGCANATGAACAATTGTCCATCGAGGTGTCGCAGAAAAAGACTCGTGTCCGCCTCGCTGGTGCGGAAGCCAAGTGCATGGAGTGCTTGCACAAGCCTCCCATACCATGCACGTGGAGCCTGTTTGAGACCGTACAATGCTTTGTGGAGACGCCAGACGTAGTTGGGTTGTGAGGCATCCTCAAACCCCGGTGGTTGTGAAATGTACACTTCTTCGTCAAGCGGACCGTGAAGGAAGGCGGAAGTGACATCCATTTGATGAAGGTGCAGGTTGAGTGAGGCTGCAACGGACAGGACGACACGCAAGGTGGTGAACTTTGCCACAGGAGCAAATGTCTCGTGATAGTCGACACCATGGTCTTGGGCAAACCCTTGGGCAACTAGCCTGGCTTTGTAGCGCTCCACCCTCCCATCTGCACCATGCTTGACTGCGTAGACCCATTTGCACCCGACAGCCTTGCGACCTTGTGGCAGCGGAACGAGCGTGTAGGTCTGAGTGGATTCGAGAGCTCGCATCTCTGTTTGCATTGCTGTCTCCCACCGGTCCGCATGCTCACACGATCGGGCGGCTCGCAAAGTCTGAGGGACCACCTCAGCACCAACAAACATGGCTTGTTCATGTGGTTGATGGTCAACAATTGGCGGCAGACCCCTTACACATAGGGAGAATCTGACGGGCTCAGGTTTGTCCTGTTTGGCTTCAGCTCGAGGTCTGGCCTCTTGTGTCTTTTGCACTGCTGAGTTGGGGCTGCCAACACTTTCAGGCGAGGCATGGTTGATGGGTTGGCTGGTCGCTGAAGGGGTTTCTTTTGGCTGCTGTCCTGGTCCCTCATCTTCTGCTCCAGTGACTCTCGGAGAGGCTCCTGAAGGTGGTGTACTGGCTGCTTGGTTGTGCGAGCAACCACTTGTGCTCTCTCCACNTCCTCACATACACCGCGTGCATCAACGCCTCCCCCCACCATTCCAGTGGCAACGACCACTCATGTAGCATGCAACGAACCATTTCAAACAAGGTCCTGTTGGCACGTTCAGCCACCCCGTTTTGTTGAGGGGTGTAGGGGGCCGAACGTTGATGGAGAATGCCTCTGCTGCTGAGGAAGGTCTTCATCTCCTCGTTCACGAACTCCCCACCACCGTCCGTGCGAATGGCTTGAAGAGGTCGTCCAAACTGGGTCTTGCATTCAGCAGCAAACTCCTTGAAGTGCTGGAAGACATCAGCCTTAGTCTTGAGCATGAAGGCTCTCACATGCCGTGAAAAATCATCCACGATCACGAGAGCATACCGGTATCCCCCTTTGGATGGGTTCCGGAATGGACCGGCTACATCCATGTGGACGAGTTGGAGCGGCCTGCTTGATCGTGTGTTGCTCTTCGGGAAAGGCATGCGATGATGCTTGCCCTCAAGACAAGTATGGCATGGGTTTGCAGGAGTGCTGATCCCTTGTACCTGCATCCCTGTGGCTGTTTGCACAAGGTGAAGGATGGCTTTGTGGTGAAGGTGACCGAGTCGACGATGCCAGAGGTGTGATGTCTCTTGTGGAGGCTTTGCTTGAGGGAGGACACTGTCTTCTGCACAAGGTTGGACAGCACCTGCAGAATGAATCAGTCCCACAGTGTCAACACTATCAACTGGACAACCAGGTGGGGTCTCGGGCTGTCCCTCCCCACTAGCTGTTACATGCTGACTCGTGCTTGGAGGATCAAAGACCCACAAGTTTTTTGTCACGTGTTCCAGTTGCAACAACCTGATCCTTCTCGTTCCAAATGGTGAATTTCCCCTTGCGGAGGAGAATGGTGTGCCCCTCGTCGTCAAGCACGGAGGCGGAGATGAGGTTGTGGGAACTCTCGGGTACATGAAGTGCCCCGTTAAGGACTAGAGTACCACACGAGGTTTGCAGATGTACTGCTCCACTGCCTTGAATTGTCGCCTTGATCTTTGGAGTGAAGCCAGAAACTTTCCTTGAAGATGCATCTGTCTCGTACGTTGAGAACGCATCGAGAGACGGGGAGATGTGTGATGTGCATCCGGTGTCCAGCACATCTTTCTTCTCCTTAGCGGATGAGGGAGTTGGACTTGCACCAGTGTAAGCCATGAAACCAAAACGTTCATCAAATGTCTCTTCCACAACATTGGATTCTACGATCCCTTCGCTATCGGAGTTGGACTCCGGTTCACCCTTTGAGAAACGGGGTGCGCACTTGTCGTGGCCATGAGTCTTGTACCACTCAGCTTCACGCTTGCGAAAACACTTCTCACTTGTGTGCCCTTTGATGCCGCAAAAGGAATACTTGGTCCTTGGCCCGGCTGTTGTGGAGCCTTTCCCCTTGTTGGAGGAGGCCATGCTTGAACCCTGAGGAGTTGTGGAGGTGNGACATCCCACTCGGATGGTAGGCCATTGAGCATGCCGAGAGTGAAAAATACTTCAGCCTTGTGAATCTCATCGCCATTGATGGCTTTGAGTTTGGCACGAATGCTCTCAATGCGCGCGATGTAGGCAACCATGCCCTCTTGGGGGGTATAGTGGAGGGTGAAGATGCGGCCAAGGAGGTCAAACGCGCCATCAGACGAAGCTTTGATGTGTGCTGCCTTGACCTTGTCCCACATTGCCTTCGCCGAATGGCAGTTGTCGCAGATGTCGGACCACTTGGAGTCAAGAGCTCTGTCAATCAGAAACATAGCCTTGTTCTCGTTATCTTCCCACGCCATACGAGTTTCCTTGTCAGCTGTGGGGGGTGGTTTGGTGACGTCTCCAGTGACGTGGCCCCACACCTTGGCATTGGCCAGGGCAAAGCGAAGGCGGCGTGCCTATGAGTCGTAGTTGGCGCCGTTGAAGATAGGGACGGAGGGCATGGCTTCAGTGGTAGCCATGGCAAGTAACCACTCTGTTCAGGAAGGATTGCCAGAGGTGAGCCAACAAGGACTCTCTCCCTCCTAGAGGAGGGATCACAAGGCGCACAACGCACACTCTCTTATGGCTCTGGTACCAAGAAGAAAGTGTAGGTCCAAGGTGAGGAGAGGGCCTTATGTGCACAAGTGAGAGAGAAGTTGAGCCACTTGGCAGAAAATGAAGACAAAGTAGTTGTTGTGTTCTCTCATGACAATGGGAGCCTAGACTAAATAGCTTAGGATCTAGGACTGTCCACAATCCAGCTTTGTGGCTGGTCTCTTGGCATCTAGGCTGGAGGGTAGGTGCCCTGTGACAGTCTGTTGCCATCTGTGGCCACCTCAGGCTCCCTCAGGCTACCTCAGGCTGCCTCTGGCCACTCCTGGCCTACTCCTGGCCACTCCTGGCCACCTGTGGTTACTCCAGGCCACCTGTGGCTCCACCTGAGCCATCTGTGGTTACTCCAGGTCACCTGTGACTCCACCTGAGCCACCTGTGGTTACTCCAGGCCACAGCCAGTGGTCACCTGAGATCCAAAAGCATTCTACATTCCAGGAGCAGAACCCAGGCCCTCAACATCGGTCGCTTGCATATTAAGACTGACCCACACCAAGTCTGTCTTCTTGCGCCAACCCAACCCAAGCCCAATTTTGTCAACAACGATATTAATTTCGCTGCGGCAAAATTTTCGCTCTAGCTGTTTCGGCCGAAATTTCGGTCTTGAAGAAACAGGAAAATAGCGAAATTAGTGCCTCAACTTTAAATTGTCACTTAAATTTTTTAAAATTTCATCCATCTGGCATCTTTCGGCCTTTTCTCCCTATCATCAACAGAAAACCTTCTCAGAAACATTGGTGGGGACATTGAGGACATCCAGATTGACTCAAAGTTGGACCATATTTTTGACGAGTCAAACTTAAAAATTTTAATATTTTTTTTTTGGGGTCTGTCTAGGGCGAAAATTTCGGCCGGAACAAAATTTGGCCGAAATTTCGCTTTTAAAAATTTGGAAAATAGCGAAATCAAAATCCCTGATCGCATGCGTTGTCAAGGCAAGTAATCGCATGCATCGTCAAGGCAAGTTTCTGTGTTATGAGGATCCAAACTTTGGATGGTTACATTCACCTCATGCATGCTGCCCCTCCTTATCTGGCCCTCTGCGGTGGAAGCAGATCCATAATATATTTATCATCCGTCCTCCTCCAGTGTGTAAGTTGTTTTGACTCTTTGCAAAGCGTCTAAAAAAAACTTGAACGCCTCTCCTTCGCCGTTCTCCTCCAGTGGAAGTAGACCCCGACGTAGACCCTCGGGAGACGCAGACTGCATACGCCGAATCCAACATCCAAAGGAGAATCGTGACATGAAAAAGAAAATGTCCTCCTTGAACTAGATGCTGAGGAGGACAAACCTCTTCTCCGTGTTACGATTCCGGCATCATTCTTTAGAGCTGTCGTTTTTGTCCATACGCCCCATCCCCCGAACGCATTTGCTTCTGTGCGCGGTCCATGGCTGAACAAACGAATGTGCTCCATACCTTTCTAATTTTTCACTGAAGCGTTCTTCGCAGTGTCCAGAGACGTTCTCCTCGGCCCCGTTTTTGTTGTTTTGTTTCTTCTAAAACGCTTTGCAAAGCGTTTAGGAAAAATGAAACCCTTTTTTTTTTTTCTTTTTTTTTTCCACCAAAGCGTTCTTCGCAGCGTCCAGAGACGTTCTCCTGGGCCGCATTGTTGTTGTCCAACATCAGGGCGACATGCTTTTAGTTGTCATTGTCTAGAAGAAGAATGTGTCGATTGTGTGTGCGCTGTGCAAGGTTCAATCTATGCAGACATGCGTGTGTGTGCCCTCCTACCTCCTCGAAATACCTCTGCAGAGTGGTGAGGGCATCTGCGCATGCCATGCTGGAGTTTCCCACGCCCGATGTCCCCATGTTTGATGTCCCCAGGCTGGATGTCTCAATGCCGAACACAGTCCAGGGAAAAGCATTTCCCGAGATGTTTTGCAAAGTCGTCCCAGTACATCAGCATGCGCTTCTGTACATGCCATGCCATGCGACACATCGGCCATGCTATGTGTGTGGCGCATGTGGCCAGGCTGTACGTTGTCTTCTGAAAAAAAAAAACTAACTTATGAGAAGAAAAGTTGATCTGCTGCGCATGCATGGCCGCACATGCACGTGTCGGGGGTCTCTATACCCAAACACAGTTCTTGCGCTGAACGAAAAAGTACTTTTTAGACATCCAGCGCCTCCACTCGTCTATGGAGTCCTCTTTCCTGCATGTGCATGCGCATCCCATGCACTCTTTCCATGCCACACCATGCCACACCATGCAATCCCATGCCTGCAGATGGACATGCTGGAGGTCCCCATGCCCAACACCGTTCGCTCGCCGCCGCGACTCCCCGCCGACCCGTCGTGTCTGCCGTGGTGCGAGCTCAAGCAGCAGGCGCACGCCCTCGAGGCGGCAACCAGAAATCTACGAGGGCTGATCGCTAGTGTGCGCTCCCCCACTGGCCCTTCAGGCCCCTCCTCTTCTTCATCTGCATCTGAGGGAACGAGTACCCCTGGACAGAGTGGTATGTCAGGTACGGGAAGGGGAGCTGAAACGAAGAAGGGCCCACTGGATGGAGTGGACAGAGGGGTGTCTGAGGGAAGTAGGGGAGGAGCAGAGGGGGAGGCGGAGGCAGCTGTGGAAGATGCTCGGAGGAAGCTCGTGGCCGCAGAGGCGGAGGCAGCATCGTTGAACCGACTCATGGCTCTGCGAGTGGCGGAGGTTGTGGATTGCACTGTGTACGGCGCGGTGAGTTTTTCTGGATGCCCGTTTCATTACCCCCCCCCCCC
>SZWC01017230.1:0-30798 GCA_023375785.1 Penium margaritaceum
ATACATATACATATACATATACATATACATATACATATACATATACATATACATATACATATACATATACATATACATATACATATACATATACATATACATATACATATACATATACATATATGTCACTTTATGCATGCATGCGGTGTCTGCATGCATGACGGACGTACAGCCATGCATGACGTATGGGGTCCTATTATAGAAAATGACTCTTTTTTTTTGCGATGGAAATTCAAGCATGGACGACCATGTCAGAACAAAGTTCACCTGCTTCCTCGACACATCTCATTCTTTCGACGTGAAGGGATTCTGAGGCTTTATAGATGAGTATGGACAATGTTTTGGTGGTTAAAATTGGATGATTTTCCCTGGATATACGTCTCTCTTAAATCTACAACCCGGAAGACACCAATATTAGAATGCATACACAAAGACAAAGTGTCAGGCATGTTATCGTGGATGTAAAAATGAAACCAACCTCCAACGTGTAAAACATATAGTAACATCTCTACCCTGGCCTTGTATTTTAATGTTGAGACAACACAAGGATGATGTTCTATCTATACAGGGCACTCCCACATTACAAAAAAGTAGGCACGACCTGGTGATAATCCTTAAAATGGGGGCAAGCTGACAGTAACCCTCATAATGGGGGCAATGGAAGTTGGTTGCGTGAGAATAGGGACATTGTGTAAGTTTGCCACAAGGGTTGTGCTCAGGGAATTTTTGGATGATGAAGCAAACCAAGCCACAAGTTTCAAACCTTAGATGAGAATGAAAAGGCATTGACTTGGTCATGGGCTTAGTAAAGGCCTAGAAGGGTTTTTCCTCCGATACCAAAGGATATTGCTCAGAAGCTTCCTAGCCTTGCTATCACTTGCATGGTTACAATGTTTAGTCAGCCAATCCCCTAGCAAGCAAGCAGGCGCAAGGGAAAGCAAGGGTTGGACTAAGGAGACCCACAAAGTCTCTTAAGATTCTATAGCCTATAATGCGTAGAGAAATAAAAGCTGACATGCACACAGCATGAATGTCTGCCGTGGCACACAGTGGGTGATGCACGCGACAGTGTTAGTCTATCCCAAAGCCCGCCTGAACCACTGTTTTGGCCATGGCAATATGTAGAGTGATCCAAGCGCAACAAATTCTTCAACTTGAGATGCATAATCTCAAGCTGGACAGTATGACTGGGTGCTACCAGTGGCATATTTTATTTTGATTTGACTGTTATATACTTGGCAATGTTTAGGAGGTATCTTATACATTGATGGAAATCAGGGGGCATATGTTGGTTGACAATCAAGGGGGTGATTTTGAAGATAAAGGGGTTGGTTTTGATTAATGGATTTATTTGCGTATCTCATTCAATTTGGCACAATGTCGTCTGAAAACCAAAGCTTGTGATAACAATGGTTGAATGATTCTTGTGGATACAAAACACTTCTAATGCATGGCAATGCATCTTTATTCTCTTTCTTTTGACTGCACTGCCGCTCCTGGCCTTGTGAGATTTTATATGAGGTTCAATTGGTCCCATGCCCCCACACTGGAAGAAATAGACAAAGTACTCCCACATCTGAAAAATACAACAAACAACAATCCTCCTTGTTGGTTTCCGTCACTCCTCATGGGGTCATCCCTCCCATGCAAGATTTGCATTCGAGCGAAAACAACCATTTTTAGATCGATCAGAAACACTTTGTTTGTTTTGTGACATGCAAGCCCCCCTATTTTTTTATGAAAATCCCAATTAAACCACGCCACACCTCAGATGAAATTCAGGATTTTAGGATTTTAGTTTTACTTGGGCAGTGTGGCCCAACAGGTTCAATTTGCACACATGCAAGTCTCGGACCCAGCACCAAAACCGCACAAAACCACCCTCCTAGAACAACCACAGACACCTAAAAGGAGGTGTTTGTGATTTTTCAATGACCATGCTCATGTCATCCATCTAACAAGGTATGCATGGCACATTGTGTTGATGCAAAATCAGTATGAAAATGAGATTTGGAGGCGAAATGCGGGCATGTCACCATTGATCTAAAAACTGGGGGTATGGTTTAGAAAAATAAAAGTAGGGCATACAAGCAGTCGAGCCTTTTACATGTGCATTTACTTGATGGTCTTCTTGTCATAACTATCGATTCATGATGGTAGATTGGTAGTCCATGGGAATTTGGAAGCCTTCCACCCACAAACAGACAGCCTTGTTCACCATCATTCTTTCCATGAGCAGTTTCCCTACAAGAATCGCAAGGAGTATCCAAAACATGAGTCCATCCAAGCTCCCCAGCATGGGCCAGCTGCACTTGGTACGCTTCCTCATTGTCCAGTCAGCCTTCCTTGCAAGATCAGTGTGGTGACCATGGGCAACACAATTGAGCCTATGCCATCTCCCAAGGAATGCTTGACGCACCAATATCCATCACTTGCGTATGTAGCTCCAATCGCTCTTCCCTCCAACATCCTGTCGATGACCACACAAGGCGGGCTTCCACTACGGAAGTATGCAGATCCATGTACCACTTGCAACTTCCTTCTGTGCGCGAGGAGGAGTCGACCTGATGCCGCACCCGTGCATCCATGCGGACATTGCCAGAGTGCCCAAGCTAGAGGATCTTCCTTCTCCTGAGGTAACCCCATTGCGGCATTCTCCATCGGCTCTTGAGAAAGGGAATGGGCATACCGTGGATATCCCAAATAGGTGTATAGACATGCCTTGTTGAGGGAGGGCCCATTCAACAAGTAGATTCATCAACAACCGATACATATAAACTCTGTAGTAACCTCTTCCACCCCTATATTTAGACGCAATAATGCTGGAGAAAAAGGGAGGCAATTCCACAACATTGGTCATTGATCTGTTTCTTGTATCCAATGGTTCATGAGATACCACTAGGAGTGTTTGTAGAAAGAATGGCCAATCCACAAATGACCATACGACATGGTTTTTCTGTAGCTCTCAATCTCAAAATGAACGATGGTTGGCTCATCTAATGTCAATCACAATGTACGCAAGTGTGGCTGCCACAATGGCTGGCTTCGATATGGCTACTTCTAAACAATCTACAAGGCATACAAAAGCTTTGGTTTGACATATGCAGTGATTCAAAACCCAAAGACAAACTTTTGATTGCTTGATGGTTACATCATTACTGAAAACCCTTGCAACATCGACAATTCATGAATGGTTTTTCAATGGCTCCAATCTTTTTAAGTTTTAGTATGTTGGAGAAGTGATTGCCTCCATTGTTGTTGCACCGTCCGCACTTGTGAGCAACAGCAATTGCAAACATGGTTGCACTAGAAAGAATGTGTGGATGTCTGACAACCCCGTTATCATTTAGGAGAGAAAAAGAAATCGACCAAGGCACATGGCATTGACCGAGCAAA
The DNA here is from genome assembly GCA_023375785.1 of Penium margaritaceum. Taxonomy (NCBI): domain Eukaryota; kingdom Viridiplantae; phylum Streptophyta; class Zygnematophyceae; order Desmidiales; family Peniaceae; genus Penium; species Penium margaritaceum. Next base: position 3,397 of record SZWC01017230.1, read on the forward strand.
CACGTCCATCAATATAACCAGAGAAATATCTCTCTTTGTGCTACCAACGAACTGCATTACATGGGGCTGAGTGCATTCAATGGGTGCTGTGATTCACTGTCAAGGATCTTGAATGACCACGAAGGGCAGCAGCCCCTTGGGCACAAAAAAAAGTGGTCAATTGGGAGCATCCTCACCATGCATCCCTATGAAGAATCATGGTGATGCATACTTCATCAAGCCATTCACGGTTCTGAATGCTGACCACAATGGTGTTTAACTCTGTGAGAAGAAGCAGAAACACACAACATGGGATGGCAAAAGAAGGTAGAATAAACGCACTGCACGGAAGTGCAGCGGAGTGACTCGAGTGAAGGAAAAAGTACAGGAGCAAGGAGTTAGCCAAGAATGGAGAAGAACAGGTGGAAAACATGAGACAGATATCTGGAGAGCAGGGTAGAAAATGGCACTCTAAGAGAATGTGAGAGGTCGTAAAAAATTCCTCGTAGAGCTTAATAAAGGAGCCTAGTGACAGAGTGAACTGATGGATGAAAGTAGTTGGTGAAGGAGTGAGAGAGGAATGGCAGAGCAGGGGCAACCAATGTGACTTGATGTCATGGGGTAAATGAAGATGATTGGTTGTATCTGATGTCAAGTTTCAAGGAAGGCATTGACTGTGTTCTTGCTCACCCTTTGTCCCACCTTTGGGAGTGCCAAAAGGAATCTTTGCATCATCGGGGTCTCTTGGGTAGTTATGCGTGATATTGAGGATCTACTGAGGGAAATCAACGGAGTTCTGCTTTGTTCTGTTGATAATTTATGGCATCTTAGTTTGGTGCTTCTGATGGAGTGGGGGCAGGGGAAAAGCCACGTGTGCACAAAAAATAGAGTGATGGATGATTATTATGGAGTGGACGTAAGGATAGAACCACATGCATCAGTCAATATTTCCAGCTTGGGCACATGTCACTACGAAAGCGGGCAGTGGCATGTACAAATTCTGAGTGCTGAGTTGCTTACTGATCGCTGATTACTAATTGCTGAGAGCCGTGGGTTTAGGGACAAAACCTCATGTGCAAGAGGTATAGTTAATCGACCCAAATTCATTCACTGCACAATCAGTGTACCAATACGTGTATCAATGCATTCATGGCTTTGTCAACAATCATAAACATGAATGCATGTCACTAGGGCCCACAGCTGCATTCCTTTTCAAACATGGAAAGAATGAAGGTATTTTCACAAAATAGAGAAGTTTTGGTGAACGACCAATGTTCACCTTTCTGTTCACTTCCCAATACACTTTTGTGTACACAGTTTTGAGGATGTGGTGATTGGTTATATAATGTGTGCAAAGGTGGATGAGAATTGCAATTTCCTCTGGTCTCCTACCAAGTGCTACAATGGTGCTTTCTTGTTAGCTTGACTCGTAGCAGGACGAGAGGTGGCACTCTGTTTTAGGGGTAGGGGTGAGACCTTTGCGAATCGGCTACAGCCACGCGAAGATGATGTTCATAGCTCATTGGCATGGGCTCAAGGGCAAAGCCATGTCTGCAAGCAAAGAGAAGTGGTGGACAATGATGATGGAGTAGGTGCAGGCACCGAACCGTGAGTGCAAGGTGATGATGAAAATGGTGGATGCAGGAGTGATGCAATACGGAACCTATATCCTCAGCCACTGCTACAGGACATGAGTGGGCAGGTAAGCTGACGAGACAGCCAGAGGTCAAAGGCCACCACATAGACAAGCGTTAAGCTTGGACGTAGGATAGACCAGTGATCACCAATTGATGTATGGCTGGGGTAGCATAGACAAATTTAGGAGAGCCAATGTAAACGACAGAGAAAATGACAGGGAGAGCCGGAGGAGGCTCTAGCAGTAGGAGGTGGTGATTGTAGAGATAACAAGATGATTTTGACTGTTGCTTTCAGCTCTGATAACATGTCAGAAGAAGTAGATACACATAATGCAAGTGGGTAGAAGCAAGGACAAGGAATGCAATACACGGAAGTGTGGTAGATTGAAGGAATCGGAGGAGCTTGTACTGGAGCAAGGAGTTAGTCGAGACAGGAGAAGAACAAGTGGCAGACATGAGGTAGAGTGTTGGAGTGCGAGGTAGATGAGGATACTTCAAGAGAATGTGAGAGGTAGGCAGGAACACCTTGTAGATTTGATTAAAGGAGACGATTTATTGATTGAAGAGATGCAGGGTACAGTTTGATGGAGAATGAGCAAGAGAGAGGTGGCAAAGCAGAGAAAACTTGTTGAGGGCTGTGGAACCAAAGGTGAATAGAATAGGCAGTATTATTCTAGGTTAATTCAAGGGAATGACCATCGTTGGTACACATAAATATAGCATGAAAAAGAACGAGAAAATTTTTCTTTCTTATTTGGGGCAACTCGACTCTACTAAACCGTTTGAGACTGAAGAGCCGTTGCCAAGGTGGTATGGTGCAGGACCTAGACATTATTGAGACCTTGGATTCTCTGGGAGATGACTTGGTGCTGACTTCTACATGCTAATAAACTCATGCTTGTAGCGAGTGAAAGGTGTCCACCATGTGGTGTGGATGGCATTGGTATTGTAGGCTTACAGGAAAAGTGAAAAAATCATTCTTGAATTCACGTCCACGATAAACAGAGAGCTATTTCTAATACATTTAGTTCTCTATGACATGACCCCTCGATACATGGCATGCAGAAAGAAAGCAGTAATGCTCGTTTATACTAGTTGGGACCTTGCATTCACACATGGTAAATAGATAAATAGAAAAAATGCAAAGGATTAGTTCCATAACATAGTCAACCCCCACTTCCGCGGGGCACGCAAAACCTTGTCCGTGTGAGGCTGGCATGTTTCCTCCTTGACTTTGATGTTTGGCATCCACTGTATAGGCTCTCTGTTTCAAGAATGGTTACAAAGAACATTCCTATTCTTTTACATTGTTTATATCCTTGCTGGATGTACCCCAACGGCACAGCAGGAAAAAATGGGGGTCAACCCTCTGTCTAGAAGTAAACTGGAGGAGTTCTTCTCACAATGGGGAACTCACAATTCTGTGGAGGAAGGGAGCATGCATCTGGGCATGCACATCTTGAAGGAGGAAGCATGTGGCCGGTCTTATGATGTCTACATACATGTCCGTGAAGCCGAGTCCATGGTTAATAATGCATGTGCTTGTTCCAACGTCCTTCGTGTTTTTGATCCTATGTTACACATTTTTGCGTTATGACATGTAGGTGAACTGCGTACCCAAAAGAAGAAGATGTTTTAAAGCGATATCCACACATTATCTCGTGTAATGCTTCATTTCATTTTTCTGTACCTTTACCATAAATTTATTCCACATGTTCGTGGCAGCTGTGTCCTTTATACATAAAACATGACAACCAAAAGACTGTCAAACATCACCTAATCCTCTACCCTAGCCCACACACTGTCAAGCATCATCATCAAGGTTGTGTAAAATCATGCAGTGGCTCCATCACAGTACAGATTATATGCCATGAACACAAGTACAACTGTGCAAGAAAGAAGATAGGATGTTAAAATTGATTCTGGAATGTTAAAATTATTAATATGGTACCTTAGAACTCGATGATAGCTGGCTACAACCAGAATAAAAAGCATCTTATTAGATGGTCAGTACGAGTAACCAGTACTGTATCCATATATTCTGCAAGGACCATTATTTGGTTGGGATGTATTAAAAAGTTCAATTCTATTCTTTTTCTAGAAGAAACAAAGTCTCAATGGTACAAATTCGTCAATTCCCATTGTTTTCTCATAACCACAATGAAACCACCTAATTACAAAAGGTCATTTCCCCGATGCCCCATTGGAAAAATTTGAACCAGAACTACCAGTTTTATGACAACAAAGAAAATTCCCTCCCTTATGTCATTCCGGCCCATTCTTACTTCTTGCTTCCGACTGTATCCCCCTCCTCATCTTTGATGGTGGTTTATCCCTCTCCAATTCTGTGTTTCTTGTCTAACGGGATTCAAAAGCATTGTTTCCATTATGCACGGTCATGGTGTTAGGTTGATAGCATGACCGTGTAGGATGATTTCCCAGTTGTGTGGCAGATAAGTTGCAATTGTAAGATTCACAACATGAACTCCATACCAACTACTAGCAATGACAACAGATCCTGATGATGGAAGCCAAGGTCCTCTCGCCATCACCTTCTGATTGCTAGGATGAGTAACAAGGGCCATTATCATCATACTATTCCATGAAATATACTGCTGTGAAGGATTGGACGTATTTTCCACACCGGGTATGCAAGGATGCCATGGTTTCTGATCTTGTAGTATGCCCTGTTGTGAGTTTATAATGTGAATGTGTAGCAGGGACCTTAAAAATGAGCCAGTTACAATACTGTGGTGGAGGAATAAGAGGTGAGAGGGATGGAGGGTTGTACCTAGGGATGCCATTGAATTGTCATGCAACATGTAGGTAGGTGAATACAGGGCTGCTAGAGGGGAGTGGCCTACAAGGCATAGACAATGTTTTTTAAATGAAAACTAGATATGCACGTGTCTTCACATTGCACAACGGCAATGAAAACATGCTAACCTGGACAAGCCTACCTGGCCATGATGTATATAGAAGGTTGAAAGGGAAATTATCTCATAGAGGTTTCTTGGCGTGTAGCAGGAATACGTCCATTATGAAACTCATATTTATAAACATCTCTGACGTCCCAACGAACATGTGTTGTCAAGCACATGTGAGGCTAAAAAAGAGAACGACGTAAAATGAAAAAAAGGGGGGCTGGGACAAAGAAGAGCCTTTGTAGTGTTGTAAGCTGTAGCTATAGGGAGTGCATAGAAAATGGAGGTCAGGTTCCCCCCTCTTGATCTTAAAGTTAAATGGTGAAGAACAAGTAACGGGTTGAAAAACATTAATGTCAGAAGAAGGCGAGTGAAGAGTGTCGATGATAGTAAGAGGTAATTGGCTACAAGAGCGTCCACATGAGGCAAGCACACAATGGGCATGCTCGCCATCTCACAAGGATGGTGATTACCCTATTACCATCAGACTGAAATCCCCTTAACTGTTGTTTGAATTTATGATTGCATTGACCTCACACAGAAGACATGCTTGCTACCTACTCAACTGCAGGCACAAAAATGAAGTGCTTGAAAGTTGCACGTCAGGATTTCACCTCATTGACTGTGCATGCAAAACCTGACCTCACATTGTTTTCATAAGAATTACAGGCCATCCTTGAATAGTAACACGGTATATTCCAAATTCTTTCCCAACTCTCCTAACGGCTCAGGCAACTATACAAACGCCAAGTGACTGTTTTTGTTTATCATGCCTGTGACTTCAATGATGAATACTCCCAGATCAGGTGCCTACGCGTGCATACATATAGGTCAAGTGGTCACATAAATTTGGTGAATTAACATACATGAAAATGTGAAAAATTCAGTCCCCCACGTCCCCTTGGAATTCAATCTAATGATTTGCGTACATTGATGCAAAGTCAATCTTGATGGAGAAACAAACATGCACACACAGCCTACAAATCCACAGCATTCATTAACCAATCAATGAACTGAAAGCATCATTGTAGCAAACTGGAGGTACTGTGCTGCCACGCTTATTCATTATAGTTCCAGAACCAAACAAGGTATGGAAACTTGAGTTTCATACCAGTGCAAGTAACTATTTCACAGTCAACACATGCAAATCTGTTATTGTGTGGTCTTCATATTAACGTTCCTCAGTCACATGATGGATTTACGAAATTAGAGATAAAATGCCAGATGTTAAGCTCCTTGGTAGATTTCCTGCTTTCGGCACAATTAGACCGCACGCCTCACTCACCTTGCTATTATTTTTCCGACCCTTAGCTTCTTGATATTGATCACGCAAGTATACATGTAGGTGTACAACTATGGAGATGGTGCCCTCACCACTATACGTGTGGTGCAAGTCCGTCAGTCAACACCTGCCACGAAGTTATGTTCAGAACTCATGGCACACCAAAAAAAAAAAGAGTGCAGAACCTAAGAATAATACAGATTTCCACATTACTACAATGAACATCCTCCAAAATAAAAAACCAAGCAGTCCACTTTCGGTTGTAGATTGTCCTTCTGCATGCCCAAGTGCAGCACTGGGAGTTGCCGAGGAGTGACCAAAGAGATAGAAACCCTTGCATTTTCATCTAGTAGCTTGGTTTTCGAATCTGGTGCAACTTGAATCACTTTAGCCCACTGAGTATCAATAAAGCTATGAGCTTTCGAAGTTGGGGTGTGCAAGGTGGAGCACGAGTTGGCCGAAATTGGCATCTGGTCAAAATATGGACCGGACGTGAGCAACAAGACACATACAGTGGGTTTATACACCGGATGAGTCTGAAGAAATCTGGAGGATGAATCCACTGGATCCATTAGAACATGTTGTTTCTGGGAGACTTAGCATCCGTGACTCAGCAGTACACATTGTTACTCACGGACAGCCAAATTTCTGACTGTAGATCCACGGACATGTTTCACACCCTTTCAAAGCCCATCATTAAACTCAACACAAAAGATACCGATGCATGTCAAAACAGTGCAAGGGGTCCCACCATCACGTGGAAAGGAATCCATGCCTCCAGTAAGGGGGTTGAACATGGAAGAAATGGTCACGACGATGGACACCGCATGAGGCGTTAGGCATTTGTGTGGTGGGTGTGACCTGTGTAACTTGGGCCACGCTTGGCCAACGTGCGCATATTTGGTGCACTAGTAAGGTCGTGACTAGCGCAATAGCTCATCAAATCTTTTTCTTTTTGAAAAACCTAATACAAAATTACTCTTCTCCCTTCACAAAATCAACTTCCTCAAAATTCCTTCTCACATAGCAAGAGGCAACCAGAAAGCTCGCGCCTGGTCTCAGATTCGCCCAAAAGGAACAAATGAACCACAAAGGATGATCAGTCTGTTATTATCCTAGATATTTGACAAAGGGTTCTGGGTCCACGACCTTGATCGTTCCCAAGGCGTTCATGCCTTACTCGGTGTACGGAACTTTTATTGCGGACAATGTCGACGTGAAATCTGAGAACCTGCGGAGTAGTGACTACGCAATGGCGTAGAAGGAGATGCAGCCCAGTCAAAAGTATGCGGATGATCCTCACTTTGGACTCTTGTGGTTGCATTTCTAGTTTCACCTTGCCATAAGGTTATGCTGGAGGTTATGTTGGGAATGAAAGTCCTCAACAATGTGGTAGCTGAGCATGAGCAAATGGAGGCTTTCACAAAGACAAACATCGGGGCTCTCATGACCCTGGTGGCTAGAACAGCGAAGTCGTAGTGGGGCTGCAAGCTGGTTACTGAAGCGTGGCAAAAAATCTGAGCTATTTGCTAATCCAAGTCGCCTGTGAAAAAAATCTATGTAATGAAGTAGCTCATTTTTGTGAGAATCAAAGAGGGAGGAGATTTCATCTCCTCCATGCAATAGATCAAGTCGCTCAGCTCATAATGCAATAACTTTCAGCTCATAATGCAATAACTTAGGGTGAAAGATCAACACGCATCTGGGGGCGACAGTTCTCCTAATGGCTGTATATGAAATTTGGTGCCCTCTCATCACCATCTTGGGAAGATGAATAGAAAAAAAGCTTACCGATTTCAGAGTCGCATAGTACATCAGCAATGAGGCAAAGCGTCAGAGCTGTGGGGATCCCCTGACTTTTTCATCTGTCATCACAAAAACAGATGCTACCGGAAGTTGGGACAAAGGAGGTGATTAAAAGAGTAGCAACAAGAAGGGTGTCAAGAAAGGTGTCTGTCGTACACGCACCTTTTATAACTGTGACAAGGAGGGCCATTGGACCCGTGCGTGTCTAGTAGGGACAAAGACCGGTAACAAGGATGCCGAAGGAAAGAAGTTGCTCCTCAATAATAACATTAACCTTTCCCTCAGAAGAACCACTGTCTAGATATTGGGACCAAGGAGCACACCCAGTTTAAGAAGGTATGGTTCCTTAATTACGGTAATTCCTCCAAGTCAATGGCCGTTTCCAAGCGCAAGATTGAGCCGACGGCAGGCCAAGGTGACGTGTAGGTGTAAGTATTGGTGGACGGTAAGAAGTCGTTGTGCATGATTTGTGATTTGCAACACTTTCTAGGCTGACATTTCGAGTTTCAGTTGCTTGACGGAGAAGGGATATGAGGTGCTCTTCCATAGGAAAGGTGTAGTGCGCAAGGATGGCGGTAGCAAACCCATACTAGAGGCGAAGCATGAGGGTGATCTCCATATCGTGGAGACAAAGGTGATCCTTGTGGCATCATAAGCAACGGACTCACACAAGCGTATCGTTAGTGTAGCCAAAGGAGGAAGCAGTGGTCTGGAGCTTTGGAACCAGTGACCACAATATTCGTTGCCTACAACTAGTAAGAATATGGCAAGGCACACAATGGTGCACGACCTTGTCATTGACAGTGAAGCAGATGCGACATCGACTGCAATGGTACATAAGAAGTACGAGCCTTGTATTTTGGGCAAGACACAGTGCAAGAAATTCAAGAAGAATGCACCTCAGACAAACAACCTGCTAGATTTTTTGCACAACAATGTCTGTAGAATACTTAAAACACCATCGTATAGCGGCTTGCGGTACTTCATCACCCTTATCAAAAACAATAGTTGGATGCTCTTCGTGTACTTCGTGCAACACAAAGGCAAAATCCTTGACCAGATATAAGAGTATGTTGCAAACTTGGAGAGGTAGACTGGCTGGAAGGTTTGAGTGCTATGTAATGACACTGATGGAGAGTGTGTGGACCGAAGCGGGTGGCTGAAGCAATAGAACACCAAGTGGGAATCTAGTGTGCTATACTAGCTACAATACAACAGAGTGATATTGCGGGCGAACCAAACATTGATAACCATGGTATAGACCATGCTTGTGGATACGAGGTTGTCGCAAAGAATTAGGATAACTTCTATGTATTTATCAAGCTAAACCGTCAGCCTTTCTCCAATGGCGGTACTGAAGGGTAAGGGCAGCTAGAAGATGCCACAAGAGGTTTGGAGCAGATACAAGCCAGATATGGAACATTTGAAAGTGTTCGGGTATAAGGCACACATGATGGTGCAAGAGGTGCAGCAGCACAATAGCAAACTGGAACCAAGAGTAAAACCATGTTAAATCATCAATTACAAGAGCGTTCATGAGGCATATCGGCTCTCTGATCCATGAATGCAAGATGTCATCTGCAGCCGTAATGTCAAGTTTGATGAGAAGCAGCAGCAATGACATGGGCATCGAAAACTCTTCCAGGGAAGAAAGTGGCTCCAACTCCTTGACTACGAGATGGGCGCAAAGGTACAGGACGCAGCATCAAAGTACGGTAGTTTGGAAAAGGGAGCAGCCAAAGTGGAGGACTCTGGTGGCAATGTACCTAGGAAAGAGATCCACTGGGAAGATATGTAGGAGGAGGCACAACGAGTACTAGGGTATCAAATAATAGTAGAGTATGCGTTGAGGGTTGGAGGAAAATCCTCTGGATGTGCAGCCATTCCGGGTGATATTTCACAAGAGCGGGGGAGACCATTTGGGAGCTTTCTAGGTGATATTTTGCAAGAGCAAGTGGAGTCAGGAGGATTGCAGCAAAACTGGTGCCTGGTCAGAGTGATGAGGCACCACCAAAACTGGCGTGACAAAGCAGAAGGTAACAGAGATTGGATGAGTGGTTTGACATAGCCAACGGATGATGGATCGACTTGGTGCGGTGCACGCTTGCTGCATCAATGGAGCCAACGACCGTACAATAGGCACTTCCATGGCCCCAAGGGGACTAGTGGGATACCGCCATCAAGTCGGAGTTGGCTTCAATCACAGATTACAACATGTGGAACCTGGTAAACTAGCCAAAAGGTGCTCTGGTCATTGGTTCAAAGTGCATCTTCAAGACCAAGTTCACAAAAGAAGATGTGGTGGACAATTACATGGTCCTTGTAAGACAATTACAAGGGGTTTACACATCGTAAGGACGGGTACTACGATGAGACATTCGCCCCTATTTCCAAGTTCACACACATATGGATGATTCTTACATTGGCAGCCCACAATGGATATGGAACTGCACTTAATGGACGTAAATACGGCCTTCCTCAGTAGCATCATTGACAGGGAATCTACATGGAGGTGACGGATGGGGTGGATGTGTTGGATGAAAAGGTGTGCAAGCTACTGAAGTCCTTGTACGGGCTAAAATAATCGTTATGATGCTGGTACTAACAATTGGACAGCTTCATGGCACATCTCTGACTCAAGCGCTCTATGTCAAATCACTGTTTACATACATCATGAAAAGCAACTCCATCAAATCACCGCACTCTACATGGATGAGCCGACCCTGTGTCCCTCGAATCCACGGAGCCTATAGCAACTAAAAGAGCACATCAATAGCATGTTCTAGATGTCGGACGTGTGGGAGGTGGAGTTTGACCTCATGATGAGCATCACACGGAACCAAAGGGTGCACGCGCTTGAGCTCCAACTATTACCATCTACTCTCCTTACCCAGATGTAGTTTGTTTAGCCTTTGACCACAGGAGATGGCTCGTGATGGAGTGTCAATCCCCAATGTGGGGTAGAGACCAAATACCAAACCATGTGCATCTATGTGCTGCTGGTATGGAGACTTTGAGAACTAGATTAGCAGATTCATGGCAAAGGTAACGCCGGGCTGCATGGTATGGCCGAGGAACATGAGTGACCCAACAAGTGTATTGGCATAAATTGTTTCAGCTTCACCTGGTCCTCTGGGTTCATGGGCGTGGATGCTTTAGATACAATGGACAGAAGTTCTGCATAGTGTTCGGCCAACATTGTACGTATACTAGTGATGCACACACAGAATAAGAGCAGGAAATTTTAGAATCGTGGAACGTTAGATTCTGGTATGTGGAGAGAACAGTCACAGCAGAAATGTAGACCTGGAGATAGTCTAGAGTTAGAAGAAGAAAATTAGCTTAATTAAATAAGGACTGTATAGGGTGTTTCAATTTTCTGGCTGACTAGTCATGGCCTCACTCTAGTTCTCTTACAAGTTGCTACAATAAGCTAATTGCACTTGAAAACATGGCTCTCTTTGTACATAAGTCTTGGTGCGAGAAATCCAGGACCATCCATCCATCTAGATTGATGATTGTTAGTGATCTCCATAAGGCATTGCGATAGAAAATTTCTCCTTTGAAGAGCCGCTCCATCACTTGCTGACACCGCGGGTGTTTCTACCAGTGGTTGCTATCACCGTGTGACCATCGCGAGTGTGAGGACTGCGACTGTGGTAGCTGGTTGTAACCATTGTTATCTGATAGCACCGTTGACTCCATCCAATTTCAGGGATTTCCCCCGTAATTACCTCTCAGAGGATAGCGTACTTCACACGTTATTTGCCAAGAAGATTGAAGCTACCCTTGCATGGCATATCCGGAATGTCGTGTAAGGTACGAGTGAAAGTCACACTCACTGGCGACGTGCTCCGCATGCCAGTGACTGCTCATTTACTTGCACCTTCAATTTCAACACATCACCACGATACAGCAGCGGTGAGCTAAATTTTACATCAGTATCTGTCTAACATATCCAGAAAATCCGATTCAGCCCGGTTGCTCCCAATCCCTAAAGAGACCTGGGCTATGCCCGAAAGGATGGGACACATAATCACCTTTGCCCTTCTGTCAAATGCGTGATTTCCCGGTGCGCCTGAAGTATTCCTAGAGAACAATGTTGGTACCTCCAACGTTGAATCTGGCCTCTGGCTCCCATGAGATACACACTTATCTGGGTATCCTTCCATTTTAGTAAAAACTCACAGCGATGACTCTTTAAATGGTGAGCTTAAATCTTATCCACCTCAAAATCCTCATTTTCCTCGACCTGGGCCTAAAGGAGATGGAGCCATCCCATTATCTGAAACGAGAGTATTGTGGTCATGATAGGCACAAATTAGGAAGATTTTTAGAACCAAATAGATGGTGTAGTGCATAAGTGTCCAACTTGTAGGACACAACTGACTGCTTCTCGAGAATGCAGGACAGGCATCGTGGTTTGAGACTCGGGCTTCCAACTACCAGCAAACATAAACAGGAAAAATTCAGCATTACCTAATCTCCCACGTGGAACTCCTTGGCAAACCCATTCTTTTTTGCTTGCTGGTTTTGTTGTTTTTTTTTTCCTTCAAGAACTGTTGCCACACCACGTCTCATGTGGTGGCAAACCCATCAGAAATCTATTGTGAAACCGGAAGTAATGTTACCATGGCAAGGGCAGCTAGGCTCAATGGCTGGTGGCCACAAACCACCTTAGGTGGTGACTTCCATATCGATTTTGACATTGCTGAGTTTTAGGAAAACTCTTCCACTCCAAGTATCTCCTCCTAACCCTCTCCATCCTATGAGATCATACTCCACAGAAATTGCTCCATGGTATAAATTGTGTAATCTATTTTCCCATCACTTTTTGGTTAATATACATTGGTTAGCTGTACTTGCGCTTCAATTTTATCCATGATATCCTTCCAAAACTGTGATGTGAGCCGTGGATCGCGATATGATACCACCATCTGTGTCACTTTTGATGACATGATTCACTCGAAGTTGAATTATCCCAAAAGTCGTGATGCTCTCAGGAAATGTGATAAAATGTGCCATATCAAAGAACCACAAGAACCGTATTTTCGTCGTACTGTTCAAGTCGATGGCAATCCATGAATTTAGTACAGTGAGACGTTTGTCCATGGCCATTCTCGTAAAGGCAGTGGTTGTAGCTCCCTTGATGACTTGGTTTTCTATGCGTTCATGCATTGGCACACATAACAATTACTCGTGAATCTCTTGGACTTAGTAACCATTGACAATCATGAGGTCAAGCATGTCAAGGCCTCGAGCATCTCGACATCACTCAAATGACCTGAGTGGTGGGTTTCATGTGCCTCCTCCAACTGTACCTCCTTCAATGGTACATAGTCTAGCATGGCCATCTTCTGCTCTTGCCTCCATTCCACATGGTTTTTTTGGTGCACAATCCGTGAACTCTATATCCATGCCATAGCCACATTTAATCTAGTTATGCATGACTACAGATGTAAAAAAGTGCCCTTGCCAATGGATGCCGTTTGCCGTTTTCCTGGTTCGACCACTAGAGAGCGATTGGATGTCTAATCTGATTGCAGATTTGGACTCCTTGGATTTTTCCATGCGGTTTCAAGCTTTCAGTTGCTCGATTTGGTTGAGAATTCAGAAAGTTAACCCCATCCGAAGTTCGTGTGGTCGGTGGGTGGAATCTGGGTCTCCGTCACGGGTGACGTGATAATTCCACCGCGGTGGTCCCAGTTCGTCTCCAAGGAGCTCCAAATGCACCAGGGGCATGAATGAAATGACCAGAGGGACCTCCTTGACCAGGGTGAATTTCTCCTTGAATTTTGGGCGAGAAAAGGCACTCCGACGGGTCATCGTCAAAGCGTCTCTCGTTGCCTAGCGTGCAAGGCACGGTGGATGGCTCCACCAAGGGTTACATCGACAGCCGTAGCAGGGGTTCTACTGCTCCATTTTGGGCGTACTTGGATGTGTTGGAAAGCTCAGGTTACAAGCTAAGAGATTCTGATGTTATCTCACCAAAATAACTAACCGTTAATGGTACTCAACCTTTCTCAATTTCCGTAACCTGCATTCTGCCATGTTTCTGCTCCCTTGGTTTTGTGGTGACCCAAAGCACACACCCCCCTTTTTTAAGTCTCTTTGCACTCAGCAGCCATGCACACTTGTGGTGGGTCAGAGCACGCCAGGATAGCGTTCTTGACAAAGGGTTATGGGCCAACAGCCCTGACCTGCCTACCAAGACGTTCACGGCTTTTGCAATGCACGGGAGTGTGGCTCCGGGTGACATTGTCATCGTACTTTGAGACTGTCCATCGTAGAAGTTCAACATACCGCACAAGCCGGAGTCCTCACCCATCCAAAATTACATGGACGGCCCTGTATTTGGATTGTGGAAGTGGCATTTTAAGATCCACCTCACGTACAAAGGACTGCTGGAGCTTATGAAGGGCACGGAGGTTCAAGGTGCGAGCGCAATAGATGAGGAGAAGACGGCATTCGCAAAGAAGAACATGGAGGTGCTAATATTCCTACTGTCGACACTGCACGAATCTCAATGGGGCTATATCCATGGGTGCGCTTTGGCGGCAGACATGTGGAATAACATCTACGCCATCCACCAATGAACATCCCTCACAAACAAGATCTTCGCAATGAAGCGACTCTTGACGGTTAGGATTGAAGAAGGTGAGGACGTCATTTTGGCCATGCAGCAGATTGAGTATCTTGTCTCACAATGCAATGATGTGGGGTGGAAGATTGATACAAAGAAGCGGCCAATGGCACTCTTCATGGCTGCAGCCGGCAGTTGGAGCTCTCTCATTACAATATTGGGAGGTTGGGGGGAGGATAAAATCACCTACAGCGCAGTCGCCGAGTATTTTCACAACGTGGTGTACGGTCGCAGCGGTGGCAAGACCTCGTCATCCTCAACAGCCCTGGTCACCAAAGCAGAGGGTGGGAGCAACAACGGCAAGCAAGGAGCTGGTAAGGACGGCAGCATGAAGGGTGCCAAGAAGGGTGCATGCCATAATTATGGCGAGGAGGGCCATTGGGCCAAGGAGTGTCCCCAGGAGACACAGGCTGGTGGAAAAGGCGCCAAAGGAAAAAAGGTGCTACTCAACGGTACAAAGAACCATGGCCTGAATGGTGCCAACTAGCAGTGTCTTGGCTCAGGTGCGGAAGACCATACCCAAGTCAAGAAGGTGGGGTTCATCAACTACACCAAGCCTGCAAATTCCATGGCGGTCGCTAACTACAAGGTCCACCTCCACGTCCACATCATCTTGGTGATGTGGACGTGGAGGTGGTGGTTGGTGGTAAAGAGGTGTAGTGTGTTATCCAAAATGTGCAACATGTCCCTGGCCTGGCTGAAATTTTGAGTGTAAGCTGCATCACAGACAAGGGCTATGAAGTGCTCTTCCGCAAGAAAGGTGCAGTCATGTGGATGGATAGCGGTGGCAAGGTCATGCTCAAAGCGAAGCACGAGGGAGGTCTCTACATCATTGAGACAAAGGTCATCCCCTTGGCAACAAACGCAGCAAACCTGCCGGCACACATCCTCAACCTCGTAAAAGGCGGGGGAGCAGACCTGCAGCTGTGGCATCGGTGTCTGGAACACTCGTGGCACGCAGTCGTGCAGGAGAAGGTGAAGCGCGATATGGTTCGCGGCCTCAACATCAACGATGCAGCAGATGCAACAGCAGATTCCATAGAGCACAAATGCGAGCCTTGCATCGTGGGTCAGGCGAAGCGCAAGCCCTTCGAAGACGAACAATGGCCAGCCGATAACCTGCTCGAGGTTGCACACAGTGATATGTGCGGGCTGATCAAGACGGTGTCCATTGGGGGAACACGGTACTTCGTCACCTTCATCGACAATTGAGGAAGAGAACTCTATGTCTACTTCATGAAGCGGAAGAGCGATGTACTAGACCGACTGAAGCAGTATGTCATAGAGGTGGAGAGGCAGACTGGCTGCAAGGTCAGAGTGCTACGCAACAATAATGGCGGCAAGTACACGGGTTGCAGAGGGTGGCTGAAGGAGCAGGGGATTAAGTGACAGCCGACCACTCCATACATGCCTGAATCTAATGGCGTGGCAGGGAATATGAACCAGACACTGCTCACAATGGCGCGGGCGATACTCGTGGACGCTAAACTACCACGAAGTCGGTGGGCCAAGGCTGTGAGCACGGCGTGCTATTTTACCAACCTCACCCCAATGGTAGTGCTGAAGGGGGAGGGCGGCTGGAAGACGCCGCAAGAGGCGTAGAGCAGGCGCAAACCAAGCGTGGCACACCTGAAGGCGTTCGAGTGCAAGGCGCACGTGTTTGTGCAGGTCGCACAAATAAAATACTCAAAGCAAGACCCGCGTATAAAGGCGTACACGTTTGTTGGGTACGGGAGTGCGCTCATGGCGTACCGCCAAGGACGCAAGATGTCATCACCAGCCGCGACGTCACGTTTCATGATCAGCATAGCTACTACAGTAGCAGGAACAACATCGACGGAGCATACTCACCAAAGCAGGGGAGTGGTTCCAACTCCTTGAGGAGGAGGAGGAGCCAACGGCTGCAGAGGTCCACGACAGGTCTTCGGAGAAGGACGATGCTGGAGAGCAATAGGACAACACAACAGGTGCAGGTTCCGCTGGAGCACAGGACGTAGCAACCGATGCGGGGGAGCCCGCAGTCGAGGACAACATTGCAGTAGGGGAGCAGCAGGACCAGCAGCCAGTGTCACCAAGGTCTCCGCGTCGCAGCCAAAGGCGACGAAATGCGGCAAAGCGGTACGACGCAAGCACGCCACTGGATCAGCATGGCATGGTGCATGATGGAGCCAACAACCATGCAAGAGGCGCTTGCATGGCCTGATGGACAGCAGTGGGGCGAAGCAATAAAATCTTAAATTGCGTCCCTTGCTGAGAACGGCACTTGGGAGCTGGTGGATCGGCCTGAGGGGGCGAAGGTGATCAGCTCTCAGTGTGTGTTCAAGGTGAATCTCACCAAGGACAGCAAGCCACGTGAGCTGAGTGCGGCAGTGGCACCGCAAACTAAAGAGGAGAAGGAGGACATGGCAGAGGTGCCCTACCAATCTGTAGTGGGCAGCCTCATGTATGTCATGGTGGCGACTCGGCCGGACCTGGCCTATCTGGTGGGTCAGGGGAGCAGGTATGTGGCCAATCCTGGGCCACTTCACTGGACAGTGGTGAAGCGCATCCTTCGGTACTTGCAGGCAACGCGGCATGCGTGCTTGAAGTACGATGGAAAGGGAAGGTCAGACCCTTTGCGGCTGGTCCGCTACAGTGACGTGGACTACGCCGGCGATGTGGACAAGAGGAGTTCAACTTTTGGCTATGTGTTCTTCCTCAGAAGTACAATGGTCTCGTGGTTTAGCAGGAATTAGGACTGTGTCGCCACCTTGACAGTGGAGATGGAGTACATCGCTTTGGCTGAGGCGGTCAAAGAAGTAATGTGGCTTTGCAGATTGCTAGGGGAGCTGGCGTGCCGCAACAGGAGCCTACGGTGGTCCAAGACAACATTCACTCCATCTCGTTGACCACCAACCTGACGCAGCATAAGAGGACAAAGCACATCGACGTGTGCTACCACTACGCGAGCAACATGGTGGAAAAGGGACAGGTTGTGCTGCAGCATTGCAACACGAAGCACATGCTCGCGGATTTCTTGACCAAGGTACAGCCCCATGATCGAAACGTCATCATGAACACGTCCTTCCTCCATTGTGGAGGAAGGACGTGTTCATGACCGGCCTCGAGGTCATCGAGGTAGGTAAGTCCTCGTTCCCACTAGCGATAAAATCAGTACCTGCGGCATGCTGCAATCGCCGATGCAACTGTACCTGGATCACGCTCTACAATGCCTTGTCAAGGTCATTGCATTGACAAGTTGCCTCTTGAGTAGCCAGGTGTTGCAATTGATGATCATGGTTGAGGTCCATGATGCTCTGCCCGACATGGGCCAGCAGGTTTACGAACGCAAACTTTAGCTCTGATGTCGTCTGAGGGTCGGAGATAGCCTCAAGGGTCTCGCACTGTTTGTGTACCTTCACCCAGAGTAGGAGGGTACAGTTTGTGCATTCACTTCCGAGGAGTCCCATCTTCCGGAGAAGGCTATCGTCCACGCCGACACTTGCTTGGACATTGGTTTGTCCCATCCTAGTCACATCATAAGAAGGAGAATCCATTCCCACTCCCCCAGGTGGTGCTGTACTCCCACCGTCGGTGGTGATCTTGATTCCGCCGCTACGTTGTTAGCCAGCTCGACAAGCCTCTGATGGTGTTCGTAAATTGCCTTCGCGGTAAAGTCGTCCGACTCGTTTTCACGGGGACTTCCGTGTGGCTGCTTTCAGGGCCTTTGTTGCTCTCTGTAGCCTGGTGGTTGTCGGCAGCTTCAAGCGATCCGGCGAGCAAAAATCTTGCCCTTCTCGAGCGATCGGCTCGAGTTTGCTGTATGATGATGACGATGATCACGATCCTCGTCGCCTTCACCATTGTCGGCCTCGTGCTCTTCGTCAGGGTCCACGCCGGGGCGGTCGTCCTCGAGCATGTTGTCCGTTGCGTGGGGGTTGTCCGCATGTGCGTCGACGTGCTCGTCGTGCACTCTTCCGGCTTCCACACGAAACATTGGCGCCAGATGCCTTTGGTGGTAGGGTTGCCTTTGTTTGGCCACCGTGCTCACAGCGGCGGCTCCAAAGATTGGATTCTGCCGAGGGCATGTGGTGAGGCCATCACCACCTTGCCCTTTATGGTCTTGGATGGTCCGGCACTTGCCATTCCATCACCTGTGTAACTAGCACACGAAGACCGTTGTGAGGATCATCCCACGACGTCGGAGGGGGGTGTTGCCTCCCAAATTCACCTTTCTCTCACGATCGATGAGGTAATTATGCAATTTATTTCTACTTTTCTAGGCCGCCACGGTCGGCACAATCACGTGGTAGAAAAATACTATTTTACTCCACGACCACAGTCGGCACAATCACGTGGATTCTAGGCAAAACCCTAAGCTGTGAATCATGGCACCAGGCAAGCTAAATAGCCTGGAAAGACAAAGCAAGGACAAGATCAAGAAGAAACAAGAATTTGAGCTCCGCTCAAAAAGAGTGAGGAGGAGAAGGGTCAACTCTAACTTCAATTTTGAACCCTCGCATGCTCCGTTCTCACTAACCTTGTCTTCTTATGTGTCTTCATTGGCCTCTTCTTGTGATGTCTTGGCGTGCCTTGTGCCTCTTTGGAGGTGCCCTCCTTGTGCACCCCAGCAATGTGGCAGCCTCCAAGACTTATCAAAGTGACGCCTTCCTCTTATTTCTTCTCTCTCAGGCCGTGAGAGTCCCTGGTGTTGGCAAAGGGCATTGCCCCAATTTTTGGTTGAAGAGGAGGAGAGGGGGCCTTGAGAAGAGGGGAAATTTTGGTGGTTTGGGGATGGGCCCTCCCTACCACGTCCAAGAAAAATCATCCTAGCCCCATGGTGCATGAGAGAAGCTTAGAGGAGTCGGCAGAAAAAATTAAGCTCCTCAAGAGCTTTCTAACGCAATTTACAGTGCTTGAAACGGTTAAGTTTTAAGCCCGTACCCTTCTCTGGCGTTTTTGTTACTGTTCTAGTTGCTTACGGCGTTTTTATATCTTTTGTAACCACCGGAACCGTCGCACACTTGGTCACGAGGGTTTTCCTGCTCTGATACCACGACAACGACTGTGTCTCCCTCTCCTACACTTAGGTCATCGTCGTCAAAGTTCGCAAAATCCGTCCAGAGCTCGCTCGAGGTGTTTACCCCTTTCCGTCACTCTTGGGGGCAATCGTCATCAACGACCCGTGCAAGGAGACTTGAATATTTCAAGTCTCGAGAGGCCCATTTCCGTTCTTACCTCGTCCCCTCGTTCTGGGTCCGAAACGAGGGGGTATTACCCTGAACTCGTGAGTTCGCACGAGTTTTCCGGTGTCGAAACTCGTAATTTGACCAAAACGAACTCAAGTTTTCTTTTACACGTCGGCGCGAAATCGTCGTGTGCGAGGCACGATCGGCAATGCCGCACTGACTTCTCTCGTACACACCTCGCTTACGAGGCCCTCATGGCCTCTCAGCAGCCGATCAAGCCACCAGCTCCATCGGCAGCTGGTGGCTTGCCAGTGGGTGGCCGGCCAGTCATCTGACCGGTCGCCGGCCACCCAGCCGGCCGGCCGCCAGCCACTTGATACGTGGGTGAAAGTTATCTAGAAACCAGGAAAAACTTTATATATTAAAAGTGATCATAATAACGTGTCCCTGATTTTCTTTTCATGATCATTGTAATTCCGTATAAAACGAACTATGTTTTAGATATCGGTGAAAATGCTGATTACCCCCTGTTTTGTCACCCTTGACCCTCATATAACCCTCGGTTGGAACAATAAGCCCCATCCGCCCCTCTGTCGGAACGATAAGCCCCATTCGCCCCTACGCCAGAGCAATAAGTCCCATCCGCCCCTCCGTCGGAGCGATAAGCCTGATTCACCCCTATGCCAGTACGATAAGCCTCATTCGTCCCTACCCGTGAACAATAAGCCCCATATACCCCTCGATCGGCTTTCGATGTCGAATCGTGGAAAATGATGGAGAAGAAGCCTAACGTACCCATTTTTTGTGATGTGACGTAACACAACGAGCGGAACGGAACCTTACCCTAGACACATGTTGACGAACGTAAATGCTTTAGTCTGCACAGAGACTCGGCATGGTACCATAGACACCTGCGCCTTCCTGCTTGGGTGTGCGTTCGGCCACACATGACGACTGATGCTTTTGAAAACCACGGCCCGGTACAGGACATAGTGGAGTCGTTTGCGAGGTCAAACCCGTGCGTATGTTCTACATATATTATGGTTCAGATCGCATTGGACTTCCTCCTCCCTCACGTACTGAAGAGTACATTCAGCAAACCCTATTTCGACATGTCCCATGTTCGAGAAACGCGTCCTCTGCCACCGTTGCAATGCTGGGCTGGCAGCCCAGAACCGGTGCACGGTCCTTAGGGAAGCGTGACATTTCCCCTCCCTCCCATGGATCACAGAACTGCGGTGGCCGAGTGGGCAAATATAAAGCATGCATGGGACATGATCAATCCAAATACACCCGCCGACCCATACACCATGTGTTGGCAGTTGGGCATGCGGGCACCCCATACCCGGCCGTTGTATTGTTCACCCAATTGGATGCCATGGATGTCGGTGTGGCCAATTCCATGTTCGCGGTTGTGACCATCGCTTTCGTTCAGCCATGTCCGCGGTGTTTTTCATGACTATTTGCAGTGCACTTTAGACTGAAGTTCGAGCACCTAAAATGAAGAATATACCACCCTCATTGTGATTAATTATCTGCATTCATGCAATCGAATGTCCTCTCATTTAGGGTGTTTGTGGACAAAGTAATGACAAATATAGCAGCCGTAAGAGGACAGATCATGGACAAATGTGCATCGTTTAGCCGGGCATTTTGGACTCAAGTACTCTCATGTGACGTTAAAAATGTCTGCCTCATGGTCATTTTACACCCCTTGATAATAACAGAAAGTCCACTTGTACAGCACAAATGTGGAGAAAGTGATGACATATGTAGAAGCCAGAATAGGACACTTATTGTACTAAAGATATCAATTATGTGTGTATGTCAAAGTTATCTTTGTACATGGCTATGGGTTGGTGTACAAGCTTTAACAGATAAGCCTATGTGCTGTTGTTTCAAGTGTGATGTGAATGTTGTCCTAAACATCCTATGAATAGAAGGAACAGTCAAGTGGGTAGTAATGTGTTGTTGTACAACATTGGTAACTGTAATGATCCTTTACTTGGCAGTACTTGTTAAACACCATACCACGACAAAAGCGCTAATTTGCAAATGGAAATTGGGTTGAGGAAATTTCATTAGGCAAATGTCAATGACTAAACACTACACACAGTAAAGGTGTGATATGTGATCTCATCAAAAATTTCACGACTCAACCCTCGGATTAAGTGAACAATGTCACAGACAGGACACAACGGCTCCCATGCATGACAGTGTTTAGCATCGTAAAATACCTCTGTCTCGCTGTCTGAATGTTGGCTGCCACGTCTATTGCTTAAAACATGCCGGCTACTGGACCCCCTCCCCACGTGCACTGAACTACTATGCCTCAGCTTAACCCTAGCCTTCTGCCTAACCCAGAACCCCCCTGTCCTGGTGAACTGCGAACCGCTTGAGTCAATGGTTTGTTCAATCTCCACTGTCCAGCACACTTCAACCTGCACATGAACAAAACCAAGTATTAGACATGAAAAGGATAGGTGGTATTTTACATGAGATTAGGCAAGGGAATGCACGAAGAAAAAAAAAGCACACACTCTCCTCACTCTACCTCCTCTGGCTCTTCCTCGTATGTCTCCTGCCACTCTCTCTCCTCCTCATCCAACTGCTATGTGTGCTCATCCTGCGTCACCGTCTCACCATCATCACCAAGAGGAGGGGAGTATGCACCAGAGTCATCACTTTCACCACCATCATCCTCATCATCGTCGTCATCCCGAGGTGGAGCCTCGGGATCATACTCTACGTCACCACTGGCATATGCAGCAAGTGGAGCATCCACACTCATGGAGGCATTTTCACCTGCCTCCAAGGCTACTACAGCCTTGGCTGCAGCAGCCTCGAGGCCTCCATCAAACCCCCTTGCTACAACCTAAGCAGGGTTTTTGCAACGTGACTTGGTACGTCCCTTTTTCCCACACTTTGGGCAAATGATTTTTTTTTGCGCAAAGTCTCCCGGTCTTTCCGTGCACTGCGAGGGCGACCCTTCCCACGCTTAGGTACCGGCTGCAGCCACAGTGGTTCCACAGGCCAAATGTTTTTCACTACTGGAGACGGGAGGGGGTTGTTGTATGCCCGACGGAACGCCATGCGGGTGAGTCCAGGGTCGGCTAGGTTTTCTGCGTTGATGCGCTTCATGAGCAAAAATGCGCATGCATGCTAACATGGCATTCCAAATTCCTTCCACCAACCACAGCTACATGTCTTCTCCAGGATGTCAACCTGCCGTGGATGGTTAGTGGGACCCTCCACTGTTGCCGTGTTGGGACCCTCGTCCGTCACGGTGTATTCTCTTACCACTACGAGACAGTGGAGTAGTCGGTCTGCTGGGCAGGGGCCAAGGCAGTCTGCACACCTTCAGCCTGGGTACGGTGAGCACAAAACATGCGCTGCACAAAGGGGTAGATGCTGACAAAACAGTAGTACGGATACAGCTTGCAGTGAGCTACAATGCGCGCTTTCTAGCTCTCGGCTGCGTTGGACGTGGTGTGACCCCCTCTGCCCAGAGGGTAGTAGAGGTGTGTCCACTTCTCCAGAGATACCTCCCACCACACTCTCATCCTCCCCTTGCCTTCCAAGAAGGTATGCATAAGCAGAGGAACTCACTTGTCGCAAGTGGGTGGTTGCCTTCTCCCATGACTCGACATTCAGCACATGCGCACACTTCCATGCCCAGTGTGTAGCCTTTTTCCCGAATGAAGTGCGGACATTCTCGCGTAAGTGCCATGCGCAGTACGTGTGGGTAGCACCAGTGAGGTACTTCTGTAACACTTTCTCCAATCCTTTCTCTTTGTCTATGATGATGCATGTGCCGGACTATACAGCAGTATGATACGCGAGCGCTAGATGTGCGCAAAAAAAGGACCAACCCTTCTCATCCTTAGTCGGCGCCAGTGTCCACGCCATGGGAACAGAGTGGTCATTGGCGTCAAAAAACTATGCAAGCATGAGAACCTGCGTGTGCCCGTTTTTGAGAAATGTGGCATCCATCGTCAATATCCGGCGATTGTGTTGGAAGCCGATCCTGGCAGCACCTGGAGCGACAAATGCCCACAGGAAGGCACCCTTCTTGTCCTTGTACGCAATCGCGTGTGTACCTGGGTCAACGCGTCTCAGCTGCATGCAGCACGTGGACATACGCATGTGAATACATGTGAAATTTACAGCACAACCAAACTGCAACGGCAAAGAGCTGCAATTGTGTACAAACCTCGTCGACGTAGGACAGAAAGAGGCTCCACGTATCTGTCTTCTTGTCCATGAGGTTTTCCCGAGCCCGTGTCTTTGCGCGGTAGATCGTGTTGTTGGAAATGTTGACGCCGGTCCTTTTGTGGATTACATGCCACAGTGTCGCTGTTGAAGCCGTGGGCTCGCGCTGCAGGGCCTCTGATATTTTGCGAGCTACCCACCCCTTCTGACGCGCCAGATTGCCGCGGCCAATCGCAGGGACATAATTGTGTCTGTCGGCGTAGTGGGACACAGTGACGTGGCCAAAATTACTTGTAACACGAGCCAGAGGAGCAACGTACAACCCTTCTTCTTCGCCTCGGAGCACGTGACGTGGAATCTGGCAGGCTCATTACGCATCCACTTCAGACCGAAGCGGTTGTCAGCCGCATAGTCCTCCACGAACGCCCGAGCGGCGTCCATGTTGTCGAAGAACATGCCCTCCTTTGGCTCCTTGGGCATCCCCTTCTGCTTCTTCGGGCTGTGACATGGTTCATCGTCTGAATCACCTGTCCATGGCTGTTCAACAAAACATGAAACAAAAAAAATTCGGGTTAACAAATGTGTACTTGCAACAGCAGGATTACGAATCTGTCCTTCCATCAATACGGTCTGCTTCTTCCTAAGGAAAGCAGACACAGGAAACGTCATGGACATAAAGTGAGCATTACCGAGGTGGCCATGTGGGACGGACAGGACGCGACGGCGCCTCATGCTAAACCTAACGGGTCCGGCTTCCCGGACACCAAGGGACCCGGGAGCACAGGGTGGTTCATCCGGGGGTTGGTTCTGTGGGAGGTCGTCAGCCTCGTCCAACTGCCGGACTTACCAGTCATCTGTCCAATCCCGAGTAAACCAAAACATGACATCGTCAAACGCGCCTGATGGGTCGTCAGGCGGTGGGTTATCGGGGTACCACCGCGGTGCAGGAACCTGAGCGGACCGAGGAGCGTTCTCGTCAGGACTTGGTTGTGTGGCAACATGCCACGCATGGTTTTGGAAAGCCATCTGAAATAGAGGGTATTTCGGCCACAAAATAGCTTGCTATTTATCTGATCTACCCTCCTAGTCAGGCTTACCAGTGTCCCCTGCGACTTGGTCATCCACCATCCCGAAGTCACGAAGGAGGCAGCTGCAGAAGCAACATGGTTCAAGGGAGCGGAGACGACGTGAACGACGACCGTGCGAGACTGAATTACACTGGATCAAACTGAAGCGGGACCCTGCCGAAACATGGCCTGCAACTGGCGGACCATCCGAGGATAGGTGGACACGTAGGATGAGGGCAATGTCCGCCGATACGTTTCATAGTAAACACTCTGCTACTGTAGTGCATGTGAGAGTCGTCCAGCGGCAACGACTATTTCAACATGCTTTCAGTTACCTCTTGCATGCCCATGGCGAATGGCGGTTGAAAGGATGTCACAGCGACATGTGCGCAGCAACTCTTCATGGTGTGCCTGGGAAGTTGCAACACGGGCACTTGTCGTACCGTTCAGCGGCGCACTGTAATTGGCCCGCTGACCACTTGCTGAGCTGTCCAGACATCTCTTAGGCTCGGTAACACATTTGGATGCCAGTGCATGAACCTTGCCAGCTCACGACCGAGGTTGGCGCAGGGATTTTTTTGATGTGACAAGGATACTGCATACGCTGATTAGACGGCCATGCAGACGTGCTCTGTGGAAAGACGGAAACCCGATGTAATTCAAATATGTGAACAAAGAAAGCATTCCCCCAGTGAAGGTGCACACGAAGTAGGCTAAACCATACATTTATAAGTCCCAAAATATTACCATTGACGTCGCCATGGTGAACCGTAAGACTCGAGTACATGCATGACGCGTGCTTGTACGAAATGAAGAGCAAATTATGTGAAAAGTGAAATAATAATACCAGGTCACCCTTATTTGTCAGAAAATGAACGATATACCGTCACATTACACGTTCCAAATTTCCGAGGGGTATGTGGGGCTTATTGTTCAGAGGTAGGGGCGAATGAGGCTTCTCGTACTAGCGGAGGGACGGATCGGCCTTATCGCTCCGACGGAGGGGCAGATCAGGCTTATCGTTCTGACGGAGGGACGGATGAGGCTTATCGTTCCAACGGAGGGGCGGATGGGGCTTATTGTTCCGACGGAGGGACGGATGGGACTTATTGTGCAAAACTAGGGGTACATAGTCACTCTGCCCTTTAGATATATGGATTACAAATCTTCTGATTGTGCCATACCTGTATTGAATGGAATAATGATGCTACAAATAGTAAATACCGTACTGTTCTTAGATTTCATTATTAATTTTTTTCGACGAATTCATGAATTTGGCTTCGCGGTTCATATATTTGGTTGTATTTAGGTTGGATAATTTGACTTTGGGGCCCCGGTTCTTACCTTGTCTTAACGCGAGGACCCGCATAGCCAGATGCATCAGCGCCGGAGCCCGTGTCCGGGCAGCGGTCAATAAGAGGGCCCGCCAACTGCCGACGCGATTCGAGATAGCCGGGGAGTTACCGGGCTGGCTATCACGGACGACTGTTTACAGACATAAAGCGCCCAAAACGCATTTGACAATTTAGTGAGATGCTAAACCGTGCGCTACGGAAGGACAACACGATAGGAACCTGTTTCGTTGACACGTTTTGTTTTTTTCAACTATGTTACATTAAGAAAAAATTCGATTTGGTTTGCCAGATTGTTCGCTACCCACCGACATTCGTCGATGAACGCTGGCCACCGATGTAGCACGATCGAGCCTGGGACTGCCAGTACATACCCTACTGACCGTTAAATTCGATATTAATGGTCTCGGTAGTGGTTGAAATTCGTCAAAAATGGACTTTCGTCGAATTTAAAAGTACCAATCAAACAATTTCAAAATTCATTCGACGAATTTAACGATGTACCCCTATGTTTTGTTAGTTCTATGCCAGGGTTCGTGGACCATTGCTTCTTGCATTGTTTTGTTAGTGCACAGAAGTCATATGAGGGTCCATGTTCAAGCGTAGTGCACGAAATCTATCATGCACGCACCCTCAACGTGTGGTCGGAACCATCCATCTGCGCACCGAATATCGAGGAAATGACCAGTCACGTGACCAGGTGCATGACCAGTCACGTGACCAACCGCGTGACCAGTCACACGGAACCCACCAGCCGGAAGCGCACATCAGTCGCCCGTTGAATTCGGATGTTCAAATGTTCAGAAAGCGACAGACTTTCGTCGAAAGAAAAAAACCGAAATGTTCCGATCATCGAATTTAACGAACTATCCTTCCATTTTCGACGAATTTAAGCATATACCCTAAATAATTCAAGAAGGACAAAACGTTCGTCAAATTAATTATGGAACAGGTCGGTCGTCGAATTTAATGATCACTAGGGTAGCCGACGGGCCCTGAGGTTTTCGAGATTGGGCGACCGGGCACTATGGTTGGTCCAATTGGCCGACGGGGTCGAAGTGTTAGTCAGATATCGAAACGGGTCCCCGTATGCAACCGCGCGAGCAACCAGGGCTCCGAGGTCGAAGTGCCCATTTAGGTTACAGCATTATAAAGGGTCAGGGGAGTACTTCAACTTTTTATGAGGGGACAATTCTGGCATGTTCTGTTCCGCGTGTAGGCAAAATTTGACATCGGTCTGCGGGTGTTCTTTAAATTCGTGCGTCTCGTTGATCCGCATAGGCACAGTCGTGGGTGGGTCCCGAGGGGGGGGGGGGGGAAGGGGAACAATGG
>SZWC01017230.1:37667-51716 GCA_023375785.1 Penium margaritaceum
TCGCTGGACAGGCGATGGGGCCTGGTGAGGACGTGCCATGCGGCTGCAGGGTCTGGGATGTCGCCAGAGGTGAAGTCGTCGAGGAAAGGCTCTAGGGCCAGGCGAGAAACTGGAGGGGCGACTAGGACGAGGGCACGGACGGCGCGACCAGCGTCATACAGCTGGTCGGCCTGGGTGGAGTCGTAAGGGAGGGTGTAGTATGCCCACAGGCCCTCACCTTGCGCCCAGATCTGGAAGCTGAGTTCCCAGCTCCGGAACTGCTCGCCGGCCTGAAGCGGCGGCGGCGGCGTCTCAAAGTCCTTTTGCCTACGGCCGGTGCCCAGAGTGGGGCCAAGGACGGAGGTCACTGTCTGACGCTGGCGCTGAGTCTGCTGCTGTGCCAAGTAGTATGTGGCAGTAGATACAGCTGGGCTGGCGTGCCCTGGAGGGATGAGTGGCGGCGGCGCACTTGTGGCAGTCTGGAAGGCTACCGGTTGCAGCGCTACAAGCTGATGTGTCAAGGCGGCGAGCTGTTGCTGAAGAGCGACGAGGGGATCAGGGTTGCCGCCAACGACACTAGTGGGCTAGTGCTGCTGCTGTTGTTGCTGTTGTTGCTGCTGCTGCTGCTGCTGCTGCTGCAGCTGTTGCTGCTGCTGCTGCTGCTACTGCTGCTGCGGCGGCGGCGGCTGCTGCTGCTGCTGCTACTGCTACTGCTGCTGCTGCTACTGCTACTACTACGCCGGCGGCAGCGGCGGCGGCGGCGGCTGCTGCTGCTGCTGCTGCTGCGGCTGCTGTTGCTTCTGCTGCTGCAGCTGCTGCTGCAGTCACAGCATAAAAGGAGGGGTAGGGGTCCCCCCAACAGAGGAGGACCCCTCCTCACCTGGGCTACCAGCCATGGTTTTAGTGTCCCTTGTGTTTTTTTTTGTCTTTGTGTTGCTGATATCAGCAGTGGCTTGGGGCGGTGGGGATTCTGCCCACCCCTTTGATCTTCCCCCTTTCCTTTCTCCGCCTCCCTTTTCCCTTTTCTTGTTGATGACGTCAGCAGTGACGTCAATAATGACTTTAGCAGAGGGGTGCTGACGTCAACAGCCGCGGTTGTTGGGGCCGCCGCTGCTGCCGCTACTGCTGTTGTAGCCGCTGCTGCTGCTGCTGCTACTGCTGCAGCTGTTGCTGCTGCTGCAGTTGTAACTGCAGCTGCTGTTGCTGCGAGCTGCTACGACTGCTGTGGCTGTTGCAGTCTCGCTGATGCTGCTGCTGCACGCTGCTGTAGCTGCTACGTGATGCAGCTGCTGCTTGCTGCTACTACGGGCTGCTGCTGCGAGCTGCAGGGGTGGGGGATTTTTTTGTTTCTCCTTCTCGTATTTTTATTTTTTTCGTTTTTCCTGTCACAGCGGGTAGCAGCCCGCTGTCTACTGCGAGCAGCGGGCTACTGCTCGCTGGTAGCAGCGAGCTACTGCTCGCTGGCAGCAGCGGGCTGCTGCTCGCTGCTCGCTCGCTACGAGCTGTGAGCAGTAGCAGCCGCGGCTGGCTGCTGCCAGCAGCTGCTCGCTGCTGCTGCTGCTGTAGCTCGCTGCTGCAGCTCGCTGCTGCTACTGCAGCTGCTGCGTGCTGCGGCTGTTGCTTGCTGCCGTTACGGGCTGCTACTCCGGGCTACTGCTGCGCGTTGCTGCTGCTGCTGTTGTTGCGAGCTGCTGCTGCGAGCTGCTGCTTCTCCCTGCTGCTGCTGCTGCACGCAGCTGCTGCTGGCTGCTGCTACCACTACTCGCTGTCATTGCCTGCGGCTGCCACTGCTGCAGGTTGCTGCTGCTGCATGCTGGTGCCAGTCACTGCACCTAGGTGACGTTGCAGCGTGCGTCGTCGCCCGCAGGTGTCGGATGCCGCCTGCCGCTCACCTCCTCGCGTCACGCGTGGGGGTCAGTGCTGCCGAAAAATTTCGGCAGCATTTCCCCTGGCCCAGTGGCCGTGGGAAAAAATCTGACGCCGCCACCAGGCGGGTCAATGCTGCCGGAAAAAATCCGGCAGCATTTCCCCTGCACTGGCGCGTATGGGGGTCCGCCGGCGTTGTCTGGCACCTGTTCGCCAGTCTTCTGCTGCTGCTGCTACGCTCTGGCTCTGATACCAAGCTNGACAGCCCAAAACCCGGGCGTCGTCCGTTTTGCCTGAAAACTGGACCATACCATAATACCGACGCTGCGAACGCAGTGGTGCGGTCAGAATCAGCTAGAAAAATAGCCGCGAGGAGTTATGGCTGCCCGAACCCGGGCAGTGCCTACGACAGTCAGTGACGCCAAGCAGGGCCACACGGCAGGAGACACGGACTCTAGGCATAGCACGACAATGCAGACGCAATACCACAACCAGACACAGAGCTGAGTGCATGGAAACAGCATCTGCAGCGGTAGTGACCGCCAGCGGCTCGACCACCGCGGAGGCCTGCCGATGGAGCTGAGCGCATCGCCGTAGGGAGGAGGCTTCAGTGAACGGTGCGTGGGCCTCAGCGCGCGTCGGCTCCACCGCGCGACACTCCAGCAGCGTCGAGTCTCGCCGTCAGTCATCTGCACGCCGATGTACACAAGCCGGGAGGACACAACAGAGTACAAATGAGAGATGCGCAAAAACCAACAGGGGGGGTAAGGGGAACAATGGAGAGACAGATTTGGAAACATGTTTTTCTTTGCAAGTGGTAGACATGACATGGACAGGTTGGCGGTCGTGCGGTTGCCGTTGACCGACCATCAGGTCGTTACGCTGGCAGGGATCGATCCGACCACCAGCCAAGAGAGAGGGATCCATCCTAGTCAGCTAGAGTTCGAAATCAAAGTCACAACTACCCCTAATTCGTTTTTTTTCGAATATGCAAAAATAATGTACAACAATTATGAATCCAAAGTGCGAACCCTGAAATATGTTGGACCACAAAATATAAGATCAGTACGGTATATGTTTTGCAATCTGGTTGGTCCACTTGTATGCAACAAGTCTGCGATGCCTTTGGATAGTCGCTTCTAGCATGTTTTCATTTTCAGACTTAGCAGCCGTGGATACGCCGGCGACTCTTTGCTACATCCATGGATATTTTTGTAATTGCATGATCATAGCAAATGCAATCATGTTCTATGCATTAGTTGGCATGGAAATAGCAGATGAAATCACATAGGATGTGTTGGCTGCCGCAAAAAAAGCTCAAGCATTCACAGTGGAGTGTTGGCTGCTGCCAACATAGCTCAAACACTCACATCGTATGTGTTGGCTACAACCTGCAGAACTCAAACATTCACATTGGATGTGTTAGCTCCTGTAGACAAAACTTAAACATTCATACTGGATGTGTTGACTACCACCAAAAGAACTCAAACATTCATATTGGTGTAGATAGCGTAGACCAGCTAGTAGTAAGAGGCAAGAGCATGACACATGGCACACACGTGTGAGAATGCGCCATAGCTTAGTGCGGAGTAGTTAGAGTCAAAGAAACGGATCGTAAGTAGCGAGTAACACGCCACAGAAGTGTTACGAGGAGGAGGGAGTGAGCGAGCGAGCAGCGAGCTTGATCTCACTCGCCACCCTCGAAACTGGTGGATTCGACCCCACCTGCCCACAGAACAATTTCCTAGCATAAACTAGCTCACCGTCCAAGCAACAATCTGACTAGAGGATGAACCCGGTTATGCTCATGACCAATTGTGCACGAATGCATGTGAGAAATGCAAATGAGGCTGGCAAGCTCTGATTGAGCCTCTCCATGGCTCGTCTTCCCAACTTCTGGTCCCGACGAGTCAATCGGCGAAGTCATCTCTCTCTGGTCAGTCACCTGCACCAGTGATGTGAGTGTGCAACGAGGCCAGAGGTCACCGTGTGATAATGACATGAATCCAACACTCCCCCATGACCCACAGCCGACGCACATGAAGGGCAATCACACACACACAGCGCGACCGTCACAAGAAGTGACACGACATAAGACTGTACACGAGCACTGGCACGACAGCTCAACCAGGAGCATCACGAGGACACAACAACCCAACAGCGTGCACTGCTGCCTTGAAGACATTGCTGCTGAGTGCCTTCGTGAGGAAGTCAGCTCATTGCTGTCGCGTGTCAACCCACACAATCTTGACATCACCTGCAGCCACACGCTCACGTACAAAATGATGTTCCACATTGATGTGCTTCGTGCGAGTGTGATGCATGCCATCGTGCTCAGCAATAGCTTTCGTGCTTTGATTTTCACAGCACAAGGTGATGCAGTGAATGGGCACACGCAGTTGCTGAAGCAACCGACACAACCAAATGCTTTCACAAGTGCTTGCACCGAGGGCGACATATCCCGCCTCGCTGGAGCTGCGTGCGATGCAACCCTGTTTACCACTTTTCCAGGAGACGGGAGTTCCGCTGACGAGAAAGACATAGCCAGTGCAGCTGCGTGCATCCGCGTCATGCGCCCAGTCACTGTCCGTGTAACCATCAACAACCACTGACGGCTGCGTCCGGTAGCAGAGACGGACGTGTGCAGTGGAGAGTGCATATCTGACAACATGCAGCGCGGCCTCCATGTGCCGGATCCGTGGGCACTGTGAGAACTGCGCAAGGAAGTTCACAATGAAGGCGACGTCTGCTCGTGTGGTAGTGGCCAGGTACATTAAAGACCCTATGACGTGCAGGTAGTGAGTAACATCCATTCGCTCCCCCAGCTTGGAGACATCTAGTGTCTTCAACAACCTCTGCCCGGCGGGCGTCATCGGCGTGGATGCTGAGGGTACAGACTCAAGGAGTGAGGCAAAGCGCTCCCCCAGGCTCCTGACATACGCAGCCTGGTGAACATGCGGAACACGGTGAGCACGATCACGCTCAAGCTCCATACTGAGAAAAACTCGAGTCGCGCCCAAGTCTTTCATCTTGTATGCGGACTGCAACAGGCACTTCACAGTCAACTCTGCCTCTCGACTTGGTGACGCAATGAGCAGGTCGTCCACATAGACGAGTACAGCAACAAACGGCACAGAGTTGGGAGTGACAAAGAGGGAAGGATCCACTATGCTACGACGGTATCCACCCTTCTCTAGGGTAGAGGTGATCTCCTGGTTCCAACACCGTGGTGACTGCTTCTGGCCATAGAGAGCCTTGCGCAGTCTCCACACCCTGTTGGTGCCGTCTGAGAACCCTGGTGGTTGCACCACATAAATCTCCTCATCCAGCTGACCGTGTAGAAAGGCGTTGTTTACATCCATCTGCTCGAGCTCCCAGTCATGGTGAGCGACAAGACTCAGAAGGGCGCGAGCAGTGGTGTAGCATCCGATGGGGGCAAAAGTCTCATCAAAATCAACGCCAGGGACTTGAGAAAATCCCTTAGCAGTGAGACGTGCCTTATACTTGTCAAGCTCACCATTGGGCTTGTACTTGCACCGAAAGACCCATCGTGTATCGATGGCCTTGTGACCGGGCGGGAGATTGACCAGCTCATAGACGGCGTGGTCATCAAGAGCTCGAAACTCATCCCGCATGGCAGCCTCCCACTGTTGGGAGTCGGGCACAGTGCGTGCCTGACGAACAGATGTCGGGTCGGACGATGCGGGTGCAGTAGTAGCGGATGTCATGTGACACTCAGCGACGCTGCTACGGATGGCGGCTTTGAGAGCGCACTCGCTCGGACACGAGTAGTGTCCGTCCGAGGGCAGAGCTGGGATGGACGACCGCTGTGGCTAAGCCCAAGGCGTCCATGCCAGTTGGCAGTCGCACAGGCTGCTCTGGGTGGGACTGGACAGGACGGACGGATGGGGCTGCGGCACTGGAGGAGCGAGTGGGGAGCGCTCGGAGATGTCCGCCACGAACAAAGGGTTCGATGGGAGCAGGGCTAGGAGGGTCACCAGGCGATGGCGTAGGGATGGATCGACTGGGTGACACAGGGGTAAGCGGACTGGACGGAGCCGCTGAGGAATGGGCACGAGAAATGGACTCGGACAAAACTGGGGAGGACACAACAGGAGACTCAGGAGCTCCAGCCGAGCTGGGCGACATGAACGGAGTCACAGTGCCAGACGACGAGTGCCGCTCAGAGGGTGGAGACTGCGAAGAAGGGACAGCAGTAGGAACTGCAGGGACAGCGGGAACTGTAGGCCTGAATTCCCCCCGCAAGTGATAGAGCAGCAGCAGGGAGGCGGCCAACGAGTGACGACTGAGGTCACGGAGAAACATAGACTCAAAGAAAAGAGCATCACGGGACTCAACGACGCGCTGGCGCTCCTGGTCCCAGAAGCGTCAGGCTTTGGACTGGGCAGACACGCCCAAGAAAGGACAGAGACGCCCAAGAGGGGAAAGTTTACCGTCACGAAGGTCGTCAGGGAGCCAGACGGACGCGATGCTACCCCAGACACGAGTAAGTCGGAGATCAGCACGGTTCCCGTACCAACGCTCAAAAGGCGTGACCGTGCGGGGAAGAGGCCCGTGCGGGACACGATTCCAAACCCAGGTCATGTAACTCATGGCCTCAAAGGCGAACAGAGGAGGGAGACCGGACTCAGACAGAAGGGTTCGGACGCCATCGGAGAGAGTCCGGTTCCATTGCTCAGAGACTCCATTTTGTTGGGGTATGTGGGGAGCTGCGGTCTCCAAACACACCCCTTGAGACTCAAGGAACCGGGCGGTGGGACCAAGAAACTCACCGCCACGGTCGCTATGGAAGACACGCAGGGAGCGCTGACAGGACCGTTCAGCGTGCCGGAGCCAGGACTCAATGACAGCATGGACGTCACTCTTCTGGCGAAGAGCGAAGACCCAGCGAAAGCGGGAGAAGTCATCAGTGAGGCACAGAACATAACGCCCAACACCCCCAAGAAAGTCATGGGGGAGAGGACCCATGACATCAACGTGAACAAGAGCAAGGGGTGGGAGGACTGGGAGTCAGAGGAAGCAAAGGGAGAACGATGTATTTTCCCTTGGGCGCAGTCTAGACAGTCTGAGGGACAAGGCGATGGAAAGGTGGAGGGTGACAGCCCAACAGCAGGTTGGAGACGGAGCATGCTGGAGATTGCATCAGTGTGAACATGGCCAAGACGACGATGCAAGAGTTGGATGTCAGCGGGAGAGAGGGATGGTGCAACGTGAGCAAGAGAGGAGCCAACAGAGTGGGGAGCGGGAGCAATGAGTGGCACACGGTAGAGTTCGTCATACTTAACCCTCCGCAGAACGATGCGACCAGTGGCACGAATACAGACAGTGCCAACACCCCGACTGGCTGAGAAATCCATGCCCTGATTGTCAAGGGAGGGCACGGACAACAAGCTGAGCTCCAACGAAGGCACATACAGCACGTCGGGCAGAAACAGCACGCCACTGGGACCAACAAAACGGACAACGCCAACGCCCTGGACAGGTAGCAACTGACCAGAACCAGTACGAACAAAACGGACGGAACCAGCAGGACCCAACGAGACAAACGTTGAGCAAACAGAGGTCATGTGGTGGGTGGCCCCGGAGTCGAGAACCCAGAAGCCACCGGAGACACGAACAACAAGAAGGACACCACAAGTGGCAACAGTGCCAACAGAGGGTGGAGCATAGTCACAGACAGACAGGCAACAAGGAAGAACGACAGACTGCCAGTGCTCAACCCATGGAACAGACGCGGACGGGAGCCGAAGAACATGACCGGGGGGGTCCCCACAAAGAACAGTGTCGGTGTGACAAGGTAGACCTCTGGCCAACGAAGACACACTCTCACCTCCCTGATTGCGGAGGTGAAGACGCTGGAGAAGAGACTACTCCAGCTGGCGCTCGCCATCAACGGACGCTGTGGAAGATGGAGGAGACGAGCCCGAGGGAGGTGTGAACCACGGAGGTGGGATGGACGCCGGGGAAGGGGGCCCGGCATACACGGGCGCTCCGTAGGGTGACGGCCAGCCCCAGGGGTATGGGATGGGGGGTGGAGTTGTGGAGACGCCAGCGGTGGAGTAGACCTGTGCCGAGGTGGAGCTGGCGGGTCGAGAGACGGAGCTGGAGCTGGAGCTAGTGGCAGAAGAAGACGAAGAGCCGCTGGTGCGAGCCCAGTGCACACGCATAGAGCGGGCCAGGCGGAGATCGTCAGGGGGCACAGGGCACGTACGAGCAGAATGCTCAGAGGAGCCACAGTTCCGGCACACAACCTCACCAGGGACATGGGATGGTGCAGTGACCTTGCCCTTCCCCTTTCCCTTCCCGCGACCACGGCCATGCTCGTGACCCTGGGAGGCGAGAGCGGTGGCCATAGATGCCGAAGAAGAAGAGGAGGCGGCGGCAGCCGAGGAAGAAGTAGAGGAGGAAGCGGTGGTGGCGGCAGCAACCCCGGCGACTGCAGTACGGTGCAGGCGTTTGTTCTGGAGGCTGGTCCACCAGGCAGCGAGCCTCTCAGCAACGAAGTCCCAAAGAGCGCCAATGCCCGGCGGGTAATCAGGAGGAACGGGCTGGGAAGCGAGATGCAGCAGCTCATCAGATTTGACATCGCGGAGAAGGTTTGACAGCTCGGGAATCAATCCGTTGACCATGGTGTGGACAGCCGCTAGCTGGCCTGGTGCGGCTTTGCCAAGCTCACGAAGGAGCTTGAGCCCGCGTGCCCAGTAGGCATCAGCCGACTCGTCAGCATGCATTATGAGCGTGTTGAACTGCACACTGAGGACACTCTGGGCTGCGTGACCAGTGATTGTGGTGCGACGGCGAAGCATGGTGTAGGCACCAACAAGGTCAGCTAGACGCTGCACGTCGGGATCGACGTTGTAGGTACCGACATCGTCGACAAGCGTCTCTTGCGTAGCAGCAATGAGGGCACGGATAGCGCGGGCAGACTCAAAAGCGACAGGCGTAAAAGGCGCGACAGCTAGGAAATAGTATTCCCACAGACGCTCCCCCTGGGCCCAGGCGCTGAAGCGGGTTTCTTAGGAGGAGAAGACGAGTCCAGCAGACAGGACAGGCGGCTGCGAGAAGAAATCATGCTGGCACGCGGCAGGAGTGGGATTGGCCGCGGAAGGCATGACAGCAGTGTTTCCGGCAGCGGTGCTAGAAGCGGCGGGTGTGGAGGAAGCAGCCGCAGTGGTGCTAGCGCTAGCAGCGGCGGCGGGGATGGACGCAGCAGGGAGGTGCTTAAGCACAATAGCTGCAACCTCATCAGCAAAGGCGGCGCGGTTATCATCGGCAAGCTTGAGGCGGTCCTCAGCCTCGCGCTGGGCCTCGCGAGCGAGGCGCAGCTGGCGTTGCAGGTCAGCTATGACTGACTCGTCGTCACTCGGCATGGTGACGACGACGAAGTCCTGCCGAACAGATTTCGGCAGAGTTTCCCCTGTCCCAGTGGGCGTGGGAAAACTGGATGTGCCCAAGGCATGAGGGATGTGTGTTGCAGGACAGGCCGACCCCAATCAGACAAGCAGAGGACCCCACGAGAGAAACAAGCAAGCAAGGGGCAGAGCAGCAGGAAAGGACTCTTACAAGGCAGAGGGAGATGGGGGTGTGCGCAAGAGGGCAAGGAGTGGTGGGACGGAAGCGACGATTGCAGCAGAGACAACAGAGACAGTGGACACAACAGG
Source organism: Penium margaritaceum (assembly GCA_023375785.1). Classification (NCBI taxonomy): domain Eukaryota; kingdom Viridiplantae; phylum Streptophyta; class Zygnematophyceae; order Desmidiales; family Peniaceae; genus Penium; species Penium margaritaceum. The sequence continues at coordinate 47,195 of SZWC01017230.1, forward strand.
AATCACCAGAGCAAGCGCTCCGGTGGTGAGAACCGCCCCAAGGGTAGTGAAGGCTGCAACGACGGAGATGGCAGCTGTGACGACGATGGTGACGGCTGATGGAGCAGATGAAGCAGTTGTAACAGCACCTGAGGTGGAGGTACGAATGGAGGAAGCGGCCGAAGACACGGCAGACGCAGCAGAGGCAGTCGTGGCAGCAACAGCAGAGGCAGCTGCAGCAACTTGAGTAAAAATATTAGCAGCTGCAGCAGCCACTGGACCAGCAATAACCGCAGCTTCGGTGTACAACTCGGCAACACGTCCTGCCGAGGTCGCGGCAGAGGCGCGAGAAGCTCGGGCAGCGGCAGCAAGTGTGGCGGCGGTTGCTACTGCAGCGTCTATCACCGCTCATGTCGTGTGCGTAATCCTGGTGGCCACGTCAACGACGTCGTGACCTAGGAGTGAGAGCACCCGAGCAGCGGCTGCATCTACCCTTATGCCACTATACGGTTGCTCGACCCTCCCAGGGGAATGGGGAAGAGGAGAGCTTACCGGAACGGAGGGCTGCACTGGTAGCGAGGCGGAAGTTGACTCGGTGGAAGCGGCGTCACGACGGAAGTAGCGTTGCCGCGCCGAGCTCTCCCCGGAGTGGCTGCCAAGGGGAGTGGCGCTGGTTGCCTCCCAGTGTGCCAGCGTGGTGACGACCACCACCGCGATGGTGGTGCAGAAACTGCTACAATGCCGTCGGATGTGTGCCAAGAGAGGCGGCACCGTAGCTACATGTCACGTCGCTTGCAACTGCCGTCACGGTGCCAATGCGGCTGCGGAGAAGGATGTGGAGTGGGCAGTGCTGCGGCTGCTGCTGTGGGCGGTGCTGTGGTGCTCCTCCGCTACGGTGCGGCCCTACACAAAGGCCGCCGGTCGAAGGGCGCCGAGAGGAGGCACTGAGGCGGGAGAGTCTCGCCTACTGTGCCAGTGACACCGGAGGGGCAGGCGGTGCTGAGAGAGAGGGCGGTAGAAGGGAAGAGCGGGAGGACGCTCTCTCTCCGCGGGGCTCGTTGCTAAGTGGGGCGAAGCCCTTTGCCCGTGGCCGAAGAAGAGGAGGCGGGCGGAGAGGAGAGAGAGAGGAGGAGGGGAGAGCGGGAGCACACTCCCCTAAGGGCCACAAGTGGCTGCGGGGTGGATGCGTGACGCCAAGAGAGGCCGTCGCGCAAAGGGCCAAGGATCCACGGACGGCGGGTCGTTCCGTCGTCCGTCTCTCACGCACCTGCTCTGATACCAGTAGATAGCGTAGACCAGCTAGTAGTAAGAGGCAAGAGCATGACACATGGGACACAAGTGTGAGAATGCGCCATAGCTTAGTGCGGAGTAGTTAGAGTCAAAGAAACGGATCGTAAGTAGCGAGTAACACGCCACAGAGGTGTTACGAGGAGGAGGGAGCGAGCGAGCGAGCAACGAGCTCGATCTCACTCGCCACCCTCGAGACTGGTGGATTTGACCCCACCTGCCCACAGAACAATTTCCTAGCATAAACTAGCTCACCGTCCAAGCAACAATCTGACTAGAGGATGAACCCGGTTATGATCATGACCAATTGTGCACGAATGCATGTGAGAAATGCAAATGAGGCTGGCAAGCTCTGATTGAGCCTCTCCATGGCTCGTCTTCCCAACTTCTGGTCACGACGAGTCAATCGGCGAAGTCATCTCTCTCTGGTCAGTCACCTGCACCAGTGATGTGAGTGTGCAACGAGGCCAGAGGTCACCGTGTGATAATGACATGAATCCAACAATTAGACTTGTTGGTTGCCACCAACATAGCTCAAACTTTCACATTTCATTTGTTGACTCCCGCCAACACATGCAGTGACAACCTGAATGTGAGCTACCATAGACCGAACACATACATTGACAGGTTGAATGTTGGCTTCCATAAACTGAGCACATGCATTGGCAACTTGAATGTTCGTTGCCATAAATAGAGCACGTGAATATACTATTTGGACGTAAACATGCCGTAGGTTCTGTCCTTCATGGTCTTGCAACAACTTCTCCGTGACTCCCAATATAGAGGTATTTGCCACCACATTTGTTGCGACGACTTCCGTTGTGCAGCTGCTTGCCCCTCCTTACAAAATTGCAAGATTTTGATAGTGTACGACGGAGAAGATGTAGGAATTTCGGCTGTAACTATGTGGAGTTGCCTATTTTGAACCTCAGATCAACAATTGTGGCAAGTACATGCCAGTCGCCGTAAAGCTTAACATACTTGTTGAGCTTTCCGATGACAACAACAATACCGCCCTTAAGATCAAGGAGGGTTTGCTCCTTGTAGTTAAGTCCCCCCGGCATTACTACGGTCTGGTTTTCTTCTTGGCAGCCAGCAACTTCACGAGCCAACTTTGCATCTTCTTAAGAAGCAACATGTAGACAGGTACGGGCAGCGACAGTGTTAGGTGGGAAGATCTGGAGGTGTCGTCGATGGAGCTTTTGAAATGCTCATGCACGTGGCGTATGAGCTCCCGGTTGTCAATGGAGAGTCGCAACGCCGTGCCGTCACGTCCAAAATCAGTTAGCCACGTCTTCAAAACATCTTTGATGTTGATGAAATTATTGCACGTGTCGAGCTAGCTATCATAGCGTGTATGAGTGTCCAAGTGGAGCGAGAGGTACTTCTGGCCAGCCTTCTTCCCCGCCTCCTCCAGCGACTCCTCCCTCGCTGGAGGTTGCGTCACAAAAACCGTCATGGAGAGGAACTGTTGTAGAATGGTGGACATGCATGGTTGCTTGAGGAGGTCACTGGCAGTGAGGTTGATGACGTGTCCAAAGCATCGAATATGCCCGCAATTTGTGAAGGAGTTGTTGGAGGGGATGAAATGTGTGTTGGTCATGGAATTGTTCACGGACTCCTTGTTTGCAGCGAGGTAGAACATGCGCTCCCACAAGTTCCATTGCTCCAGTGTAGTCTGCACAAGGTTGTAGAGGTTATCGTCCGCAGCCCCACGGGCGATGCAAGGGAAGGTCAGCGCGATGGACCACACCTTGTTGTTTACCGAGTGACCCGTCAGTCTGCGAAACTTGGTGTAGTTGATGGCCTTCCAACCATCCCTGGTGAAACTTATGGCGCTTGTCATGGCACCAAACAATGTCTTGGTGTGTGCGCAGTATGTGAGGGAAGCCACCTCGATGAGACGTGAGACCACCGTCCTGTTCAGTAGTGTTGCGGCTGAGTTTGCATGTGTGAAGGCCTTCACAAGAGAGTCCATGGAGGCAAATGGCGCATTTTTTTCAACCACTTGCTTTCAAATGCATGGGAGAAATATCTTCTTCTTGAAGACGAGGCATACGTTGATGGCTCCGTGTGCGAATGGAGCATTCACTGGGTTTGGGACAACCACGCTGGCCTCGGCGCTGAGATAATACGTCCACGAAAACACTGGGAGAAAACCGCATTTTGAGGCGAAATAGGGGCAGTCTGTCATTATAGTTTCGAACTATGGGAACACTTTGATCAATTTTTTGTACTCTGGGAACGCATGTAAACTACTTCCGTACTCTGGGCATGCTTTAAAATGTCTGCACAACTGGGGTTAGATAGAGAAATTTTCATTGTAATTGTTGCGCAAAGACTAGTGACATTAGCATGCTGATGCCGCATGCCATGTGGTGCTGGCATGTTAGAGTACGAGAAAGCAGGGGGTATAACATATTGTTATCCAAATGTTGGACACATGTTTGAGCTCAAGGGGTGGATGGGGCTTATTATTATGAGATAGGGAAGATTTGGGCTTATTGATTTGGATTTGGCACGTGTGGCACTTGGTTTTCTGTTGTAGGTGCGAATTGGCTATCCACATATTGGGGGGTGTGGTGTTTCCACATATTCCAGAACAAGTTTTAATGTATTTATGTTGAATTGTGCGTATTTTTCATTTGAACTCTATACTTTTCTCAATGCATTCATGGTCAGAGTTCTCTTGTAAGTGAACGTTTTTCCTCAGGGTGCAGTTGTGTAACGGGCTGAGTCTCCAGCTCCTGCTCTGAAGTCGTCGGAGTTTGCAGAATGGCGTTCTCAGTCAGCGTCAGGGGTTTACCCCCTTCGCAAGACTGAGGGGTAATCGTCATCAACGACCCAGAGCAGGGAGACTCGAATATTTCGAGTCTCCGGAGGCCCATTTCCGTTTTAATCAAACCCCTGGTTTTGGGACCCAAACCGGGGGTTTTTACCTCGAACTCGTGTGTTCGCACGAGTTATTCCGTTTGTTTTACGTCGAAGTTCGTCGTAAACGAACTTCGAGTTCCGTTTTGTCGTTCTGGCGTGAAATCGTCGCGTGCGAGGCACGCTGGCGATTTCGCGCCAGCAAATTTCACCTCACCGTCGCTCCCCCTATCCCTCGTCCTCTCTTGCTCGTTGCCAAGGAGGGCAAGGGGGGGCGAGGGCACGAGGCCATGAGGCCTCGCCCTCGAGGCCCTCGTGGCCTCTCAGCCGCCGATCGGGCTGAGGCCGCGATCGGCGGCTGGTGGCTGGCCGGCCGGTGGCCGGC
>SZWC01017232.1:38646-56662 GCA_023375785.1 Penium margaritaceum
GCCGCTTCACTAGCCATTTTTTTTGTAAATTGATGACGTGTTATGGCAGTCGAATCCAGCTATCAATGACATTCTATCCTCAAACTGACGGGCAGACTGAGCAGACCAATCAGACATTCGAGCAAATCCTCTGCACTTTGTGGAAGCCACGTGGATACTAACTGGGCAGAAAAGCTGTCGACCGTCAAACTCGCATACAGCTTTAAAAAACCCTCTACATAAACTTCAATTCTATTTGAGATGGTCTATGACAAACTTCCCACTACACCATCAAGATTTTAGAGTAACTTTCTTGCAGTTGATGTCCACCAAGTAGATTTCTTTAGCATCAAGGAGGAAACATGGCAGACTCTCGCGAAGACAAAAGTAGCATTGAAGCAAGAAGAAGACCAGCATTGTAGCAATGACATGTTCAACACTGGAAATTGTGTCCTCCTAAGCTCCACAAGTGTAAAGCTCTTTTGGAAGGACTTCACAAAGCTCAATTCTTGATGGTTGGAGCTGTTTGGGATCAAGCGAAAGAAAACCCTTCCATTGCCCGACCTTGCATGCCAGACAGCATGGTGATCCACCCTGTCTTCCACATCAACAAGCTCAAGTACTACACAAACCCCAGTGAGAGCTCTCCTAGAAGAGACGTTGCTCTTCCACCTCCTATTCAAATAGACAAGGATACGGAGTACATGAATGATCTCACACATCAACGCTGTGGAAACATGAACAAATATCTGATCAAGTGGCACGGCTATGACGTCGCATCCAGCAGCCAAAGGCCGTATGGTAACCTCCTTGACGTCAATTACTTGATTAAAAACTATTATCATCATCACCTGTCTATGTCTCCTTACGCACTGGAACGTTGTGGATAAAAGGGGAGAGGAAGTGCTATGTCCCACACGTACACGAGTCCCTAAACTCTGTGAGTGGGCATTTTTTTCCTTACATTCATGGCCCACTGCACGTCTACCTCAGGGTTTTTATGTCGTTTGGTCGAGGGTGTTTTGGCCACCTTTCCCGACCTCAGGTTTTTTGTTCCCAAATGTTCTGAAAACTTTGACCACTTTCTAGAATGGTAAAAAGAAGTATCACAAAGCGTATCAATGTTCTGAAATGGTTCGGTCAACTTTTTGGTGCTAGACCTTTACAAAATGTACCTTTATGTTCTCAAAACCCCCCAAAACTCCTCGATGAAGATTCTTGGAACGACCACTCTCGGCCCGACATCGCACACATCGCTCCGCTCGAACACCAAAAACCCGGGATGTACCTCATTGTGATTCTCGTCACTGTACATATGTGCTCAACTGTCCGATGCTTTTCATCAAAGCACACTTACTGCTTGACACAAATTTGTCCATTCTTCTTGATTCCTTGAATTGTGTATTACTCTGCACCTCGCCCCTTTGAATGGTACACCCCAGACATACAATACGTCCTAAACCCCATGAGTGGGCGTTCTACTATGACATTTGTGGCCTACTACGCGTTGACCTTAGGATTTATATGTCGTTCAACCAAGGGAATTTTGGCCACCTGTCCCAAGCTCTGAGTTTCTGTTCCCGAAGGTTGAAAGAACTTTGACCACTTTCTAGAATGGCTGGAAGAAGTATCGCGAACTGTATTCATGTTCTGATTATGTTTATTCAACATCTTGCTGGTGCTAGATTCTTATGGAATTGCACCACGATATTCTCAAAGCCCCCCAACTTTTTGGCAGAGCTTTTCAATGTGACCACTCGTGGTGCGATCTCACACACGCCAACTGCTGAAGACCCTACATATGCCTGATTGTGATTCCTGTGATCGTATAAATGCACTCAAGCTGTTTGACACATCATCGAAGTACACTTGACGCTTCATACAGATTTTTTTTTTTCGGATTCATCAAATCGTCTACTACTCTGCACCTCATCCCTGAATACCATCCACGTTCCACTCGGGGGTGAAACTTGGTATCAGGGTGCAGTGGTGTTTGAGGGGCAGCCGACACATTAACTACCGGGAAAAACCTCACACAAGTCTTCAATGCATCTTTACCCTTCAGAAGTTTGCATGTTTTGTGACGACAACAATCAACAAAGCGAGCACAACTAGCAAAGAGCACTAGTAACAGGTGAAGAGTCCAGCAATGGAGGATTAACAGCAGAAAACAACAATGCACTTCAGGAAAACTAAACACTAGAGATGACTTTTACGGCACATGGCACAATGCATATGACCCGGATAGCCAACCTAGCCCTCGGGTTTTACAAACCAGTCATCCATGCTGTTGCCATGTGGAGGACACTTGGCGGGATGGGAGGCACCAACCGACAAGCTTGCATCAATAAAGACGTATATCTGTAGTTGTCGAGACTTGAGAGCCTCAGTGCCCATATACTTCAGTAGCTCAGTATGGTGATAGAGGAGCTTCAGAATTTGCGTGCGTGGGAATTTGTGCATACCAAGATAAGTTTTCAACCATCAAGTTAACCTTAAACTTGACCAGTACTCCCTCAATGATTTGATCTTGCAAACTCAAAGGGACCAACAGTCATGACGTAATTGATAAGTTTGGAGGTGTATTTGACTACGGTTATGATCAACAACAATGAAAAAAATTGACCTCATGGTCTTGCTTTTGCGTGGCACAGCCTTGAGTTAGTGGTCAGATCTAAAGACCATCCAACGGCACCAAGAGACCTTGCGGAGCCTGATCAATGGCTCATGTGACCGCTCTCACATCACCGACAGAAAGACTTCTACCCCTCAAGTAGATCAATGCGATGTGGCACGACTCCCTAGTCCCACTAGAGAATCATATCGACTTCGCGCGTGCCATTCCCCACTACTCTGGAAGGATATAGGAGAAGTCTGATGCACGGTTTATGATTCCATACTTGTGACAGCAATCAAGTGTGGCAGACTACACGTGGCATTTTTGCAAAATCATCACAGGCACCAACCTTGCCCCCGATGAACTCTATTTCTACTACAACAACGGCCTCAAGCAATCTATTTGGTAAGCAGTTGTCATATTCGACATCCAAGACAATCTTCTTAAAATGACTGCAGCAGCCAATTAAGTCAACAATGCTGACTAAAACGCTCAGATGCAAGAAGTCAACGGCTCACAATCCCGCGGCCTTAATTCCTTTCATAGCGGAGAAAAGTCACAGCTGATGGAATAATTTTATCTGATGGAAATTGACCCCGTCAATCAATGCGATCAATAACTCTACTAGACGTATGTGAAACAAGGCTACATCATGCATGAATGTTGGAAACGAAATAAACTGATCAAAAAGGGAGGAAATTTGGACAAAATAATGATGATTGAGAAAGCCAAAAAAGGCAGGAGTAGATGGCAAAACTCCAGTACCAGGGATAACTTGACGAAAAAATCGTTGATGGATGATTGCACATTTGTAGGCTTTGTGAACCTCTCGGGCTGCAGATAGGAGATCTACACAATGTAACGGTTTAGTGAACTTGTCCAATGAGCAACAACAAAATCATCTACGTGCAATATTTCCTATGCCAACAGAATGCGTATGTAAACTGGAACGGATCCATCTTAATCAACATGAATAGAAAGTAACAACACCTACCTCCAGTCGAGCGACTCACGATGAAGCGGCAGTCAGGGAAAGCAGTAGAGCTAGAATAAGCAGATGAAACTATATCAGTCACAAAATGCCAGGCGATATCCTTGGACGTGGCCAAGAGATGTATGCAACACAGAAATCAAGCTTTTCTAATTCATGTGGAGACAGGAGACGCAAAGAAAACTACAGTTGCCAAGGCAATCATATCGGTCTTGACACTTGACAAATTGGCAATCATTCTAGAGGATTTTGCATCTCTTGTCAAAGTGTTTAAAGGAATTTCCCTCAATAAACAGTTCTAAGAGCTATCTTGGCAATGAAAATTCAATCACAAGACAGACCTTAAGGCAGAAAACATATTGATCATGAAGGGGACACATCCGATGAGCGACCATGAGTTAACCAAAGTCAAGAAGCGACTGGACAAAATGCCCGGTCAAGGGTTCATCGGACCCTCCACGTCACGCTTCGTGGCACCTGTATTTTTTGTAAGAAAAAAAACCGGATAAATGCATATGTTTGTGGAATACCGATAGTTGAAGCACATCACCATCAAGAACAGCTACCCTCTTCCGTGAACAGGAGAACTTTTTATCCAGCTCCATGGGGCCTAAAATGTTCACAAACATTGACTTACATAAAGACTACCATCATATCCATGCACATGATGAGGACGTTGAGGAGACAATATCTTGTACCAGGTACAAAGACTTCACGTTCACAGCTATGCCGTGAACACACAAATTCCCTTGCAATATTCAGGACGGCAATGAACAACATCTTGTGCCCGCACCTCGACAACTTTGTTTTCATATACCTCAATGACATCTTACCATACAGCCACACCCAGGAGGACCATGATGGACATCTCCAAAAAATAATCCGGATTTTTCAATGAGAGAAAATTGATTAGAAAAACTCTCAAAATGTGACCTTGGTAGATGTTCAATCGAGTTTTTGGGCCACATTATCGGCAACAGGTGGATCACCATGGACACAAAAAAGGTGGAGGCACTTGCTGATTGGCCGATGCTGACCAACTTTTGAGGCGTACAAGTGCTTTTGAGATTGTACAATTACCACAGTCCATTCATATAGGACTACACCCTGGTGTTAGTGCCTCTCTCTGATCTCGCTCGTAAAACCACATAATGGAGTTACAGAGACAACAAACAAGACATGTTTAACACTCTGAAAAGTGCCACCTCAGCACGAGCCCTACAATTGGTGGATCAAACGGTGGACTACGTAATGGCCACTGACACATCCGATCAAGCAATCAAAGCCATTTGCCTCCAAGACAACATCAGCGGAGATCAACGAGTCGCATACATGTCGCGAAATGTATGCGGGCCAGAACTCAATGAGGCCATGCACAAGAAAGAATGCTTGCAATTATGCACAAGTTCAATGTGTTTCAGTTTTAGTTGGAATATCGGTGATGCACGGACCGCACTGACCTTCATGCACTAAAACATCTCAAGAATCAGCTGGATCTGAGGCGCCGACAAACTCACTGGATGGAGTTCCTTGATTCCAAATCTGACTAGGACATCAAGTACCGACCTTGAAAAATAGATCGAGCAGATTCTTTGATTTGACTCTTACACTTGATGGTTCAGATCTGCATGCTACTCGTCCAATGAGACCCGCACCTTGTGAGGCTGTGTGCGAAGCGTTACGAGGACTTTGGCAGGTACAACAAGACCAAGTTCTAGTTTGATGACCCCTACTAGCAACTGTGATTCACTCTCCAGGTTTCATCCACCAAATGAGGAGTTGCTATTGGAGGAGTGCCATGACAGTGGTTCAGGTGGGCACTTCAGCCAGGATATGACGGTTCAAAATCTGGCAGAGTGTTATTGGTGGGACAAAATGCAGACCAACGTGGTAGCTTCTTGCAAATTGTGTGACACCTGTCAACTGCAGAAATTGCATCACACAGGGTCACTAGGACCACTCCAACATCTCCCTATTGCAACGCAAGCATGGGTCAAAGTCAACATGGGCTTCGTGTCAGAATAACCAGCCACTCTGGGGGGGTAGTATGCAACCCTTAACTTTGTGGATAGGTTGTAAAAAATGTCACACTTCACTCCAATCAAGACCACTGTCATCACAAAGGGAACATTGTGTCTGTTTCCAAATCAGAACTTCTGGCATGCCACATATCATCATTAGCAAGAGAGACATCTACTTCACTAGTCATTTTTGGCACAAAATCATAACACGTTACAGCAGTTAGATCCAAGTTTGTGCCATTTTTGGCACAAACTCATAACACATTACGGCAGTCAGATCCAAGTATGAATGCCACCCTCAAACCGACAGGCAATCCAAGCGGATAAATCAGACACTTGAACAACTTCTCCACACTTAATGTGAGCCGCACGACATTGATTGGGAAGCAAAACCTTCCAAACCCAAACTCGCATAAAACTTGGCAACGTCTATTTCAATGGACTGTGGAAACATTCACACCCAACAGGTGGGGGGTTTCAAAGCTAGAGCAACATTTCCGCGATCCACATCCAAAGACGGGAACTCTCTAGCGTTTAGGAAGAAACGCAACAGAACCTTACAAATACATAAGCAGTTGTGAAGAAAGCAGCCAATCTATATTGCACCTTTGATGTGCCCAGCTTAGCTCAATTCTAACGGGTTGACACCAATGTAACTGGTCGTGTCTCCAGCTCTTGCTACTTCAGCACGACAAACAGTAAACTCCCGCTACATCATCACGACAAACATCAACCTCCAAGGACAAGGTTTTACAAGGCTCAAACCCAAGGGGTCGGGACCGTTAGAGATCAAGCGAATGCAAGCCCTTGTCATCACTCACCCTCGTGATCCACCCTTTCTTCCACATTAGAAAGCTCAAATACTACAGCCATCCCAAAAAGAACCTCTCCAATACATGCATTGCACCTCCACCTTCTGTTCTAGTGGATGGGGATGTGGAGTTCATGATTGAACACATCCACGGACATCGACGTTGCGGCAACATAATCAAGTATCTGGTCAAGTAGAGCAGCTATAGCGCTGAGCACAACAGTTAGAAGCTCTACAACAAGCTCCAAGACTTTGGTCATCTGAGCGACGGCTATTACTGCTGTCACTGGATTATGCGTGTTTACACGCTTGGACATCCTGGCTGAAAAGGGACACTAGAAAAGGGACACATGTGGTCGACCACATGTGGTCGTGTTTCTAGTGTATGACAATGGGGGGTGCGGTTTGTGTCCCATTTAAGAATATGTTTTGGTTGTCTTCGTACACATGACTACCGATCCTTCATGTACATCACCATCATGTAGCCATGCCTAAGGGTGAAACCAAACATAGATCCGCGGTTTTGAAAGAGACCCGGATTCGTGGGTCGGGTCTGGCGGCCGGACCCGGAAGCGCGGGTCGAGTCCGGCCCGTGGAATCGGATTCGCGGGTCCATACAGGGACTCGCAATTCCATGGAACCGTGAGTCCGCTAGACGCTTGGCCACAGGTCCCCATTGCCTGGACTCGGTATTCACATTTTTTTCTATGGGCGTCATCAACACTATGATCTCTGTATTTCTAGTTTTTTTGGGGACAGGTGAATTCACCTTTTTTCCAAGACTCCACCACAATGCGTGAGCGACCAGTGTGCAAGCAAAGCACAAAAAGTGAGCAACTAACAAGCAACTAGTGAGCATCAACAACACAACTTGTGACCGGCTCACTATTTGGTCATAGAGCATCCACAAGTTTCTCTCTGTGAGCAACTACAACTAGTGAGCAACCACAACTAGTTAGCAACTAGTGAGTTACTAGTTAGAAACTAGCGAGCAAGTAATGACCAATTAGTTAGCAACTAATGTGCAACTTGCAGGCAACTAGTGAGCAACATGTGGTTGCCCTCACATAGAGTTTCATAGAAACATCCTTGTTGATTTAATGTAAAGCTCTCAGAGATCAAGCACAAAGAGAGCACAAAAAGAGCAAAATGAGAGAAACAGACATGTATGAGAAATTGAAAAGCCATGGAGAACAGAGTACAATCCAACATGTTCTTGTAAAAGGAATGAAAACCTTACTACTTTGCAACCTCCAGTAAATCCTCATCCTCCTCATCCTCTTCATTCTCCTCGACCTTATCCTCTTTTCCCTCTTCACCATCCTCATCCTCGGAGGAAGAGCTTTCATTGCTCTTGTCAACGGACTCTACACCTGGTGCCTCGTCATCATCACCCCCCTCGTCATCTGAGTCTGGCAGCACTACGTTGACAAGGCCTTGAATGGCTGCTGCATCAGCCTTCCATGCCTCATGATGCCTCCTCTTCTCTTTCTTCTCTTCCTCTTGTAGCTCTGGTGCAACTTCTCCAGCCGGTGTCACCGGGAAGTCCTTGAAGACAGGATTGTTAATCCAGGACTTGAGGCCCATGAGATCCTGCACACAATGAGCATGCGGTGTGCACAACGTTTTGGGTTAACAGAGAGCAAACAGAGAGCAAAATGAGAGAAAACAGTGGGCAAATAGAGAGCAAATAAAGAGCAGAAAATGGGCAACAAGAGAGCAAAAAGAGAACAAACACAGAGAAAAGATAGAGCATTGACCATCAACCACCACCACCACAACCACCGCCATCATCAGCCATACCTGGACCGTCACGTTGGACAAGGAGTGCCTGAAATCAGTGATCACCATTCCTGCAAGCGAGAAGAGACGTTCAGAGGGCGTGCTTGTCAAAGGTACAGCAAAGAGGTCTTGAACAGCCAGCACAAGTGTTGGATACTTGAGCTGGTTGTCTCTGTAGTAGTAGAGCACGTTGTACTTGCATCTGGCATGGGCATGGGCCTTGTACTCGTGGATCTCATGCTCCAACGAGTTCAGCGGTGCGTCTTCAGGTTCTGCTTCAGGCTCCTCGTATAGCTCGTCAAGGGGGTCCTCCAGCACCACTTGTACCATGGTCTTCTTCGTCTGCTCCTCCTTGCCTTTTTGACCCTTCTTGGCGGCAGCAGCTGGCTCAATGAGCTGCTGCTGCTGGCTGCTTCCTGCCCCAACAGATGCCAATTCACCTACTCAAACAAAGGATGCTATTGTTGTACTTGATGATTTGAAGGTGTTTGCATCTGAAACACCCAATGACAAGGGAACAATTAGACACATGTGCAACACAAAAATTATGTAACCACATAAAACCCACATTCACCACCACCGCTGCCATAACAGCCATACCCACAACCAACCAGCCCACCAACACCACCATCTGCACTACAGTTTGTATACCTGCATTGTCGTTGTCAACCACCAATAATGCGGACTTAACAGCTTTGGCAGCTTCTGCTGCTTCCCTTTGTGCCCATGCTGCCTCTTATGCTCTACAGCGCTACACCATGTCGTACCACAGTTTCAGCTCGTCCAGCACCTTCACTTCGAGCTCCACGGCGTTCTTGATCCCCATAAGCTTGTGCACTTTATCGAATAAGCACATGCATGTGCTTATTCGATAAGGTGCACAATAAGCACATGCATGTTCTTGCCACTGTTGCCAACAGTGGCAAGAACGTGCCTTATGGTGCATTCTTCACGTATTTCTCAAGCTGCAATTGTACATGGAACAAAGAAGAAACAGCATCCAATAAGTTGTTGGGCAACCTGGACAACCACCGCAACCACAACCACAACCACCACCACCACGTACCTTGTCCTCTGCTACGGTACCTGTTTCAGATCCAGCAACATCTGCTATTGAGGGTCAAGGGCCTTCTTTTGCTGCACCTTCTTCTCTGCTTGTCCTACTTTGACCTGCCACCTGTTGAGATTCTTGAAGATGAGGCTGAAAAAGGGCAGCACCAGGGGAATGGTGGGGTGCTTGTTGCCTCTGATGTCTTCAGTGAAGCCTTTGAAGGGTTTCAGCACAACAGTCACTCGCACCAGAACCTCCCACCCGACGCCACTTGGTGCGAGCTCTGATGCCTTGTAAAACTCCAGCGGGTCCTTCACGTGTAAAAATGAGCAGACAGAGAGCAAACAGAGAGCAAAGATAGCTGCAACCAAAGAGTACACTCAGACACAAACAGAGAGCAAACAGAGATCAAACAAAGATCAAACAAAGAGCAAATACAGAGCAGAAAGAGAGCAAAGAGAGATGCAATTGAAGACCAAACTAAGCCCCATAAAGAGGGCAAACAAAGAGCAAAACAAGTCCCGACCAAGTGGCTCACCTGCACCTCCCGTTCACACATGTCCAACGTTGAGTTCCAACGGGTAGGGGTGTCAAGTTGCAGGGAGAGGTAAGGTACTCCCTGAGACATGGTGACGCTCATAAGGCTTTCCTCATTCTCGCAGACTTGGTGACGTGGTTCATGATGTCACGAGCCACCTTGAGCTCGCTGTTGACGTGGCTCACGGTCAGCATGTCTTTGACAACCAGGTTCATGCTATGGTCCATCCAGCAATTATGGCCGGCCTTGCTAAACGCATTATTCTAGAGCACCAGGAGGTTATCCACAACACTATCGTTGGTGCGGTCGTTGTCGACTGTCAAGCATAGAATCTTGTCCCACAACCCCCTGTCTTTCACAGCAGAGGAGAAAAGGTTGATGGTGTTATCCACCGTAGCCGAGCCACAGACATCAGGGAATGAGATTGCAACATTCTGCAACTCCCACTCATGAATCCAGTGTGCAGTGACACCTAGAAATTTGACGTTTTCTTGAGACTTCCAGCAATCCATGGTGAAAGAAACCCCCGATTGAAACTACTCAAACATCTTCTTGATGTGTTTCCTGAAAGCCTGACCCCCAAACCTGATTTGCTTCCCTATCCTAACTGTACAAGGAAGGCTTGCAAAGGGATTGTAATGTAGGAGACCTTGCCGCAGCTAGCTGGACTCGAGGGACAGATAGCCCTGGTTCTTCTCAACATCTTTCCACGTACAGGACTGGAAATACTTCTTGTTGATGGCAAAACCAACACTGGCAACAGACATTGCAAGGACGGTGTTGCCAGGTTCTACCTCCGCAGTAGTGGCTACGACGGCATGCATTGCTATTGCAAGGTTTTGGGCTGACTTGGCCGTCATTAGCTCCTTCTAGCGGGCGTTATGCTTCTTGCGCAGATGTTTCCAGTAGCTTGACGTCTCGCCATCTGAAGTGATGTACGACCCCTTCAATGAGGTGGTTGGGCGCTTCGGGCACAATGTGCACCACGTGCGGGAACTACATTTACAATCACGGAGTCAAACACGTGCAATATCATGGACGCCCGCCTCTTTCGGCTTTCTGGACGGGGGGTGCTAGTCAAAACGTTGGAGTCAGCCGGGGCTGCAACTCATGGAGTACCAGCAGGTGGTGGCAGGGGAAGCGCACCTATCCCCTGCGCTGTTGGAGTCGACACCATGGCACCTAGCCACCCGCTGATCGTAATGCGATGGCAGGTCAAGATCCCCCACCACCTGCTCGAAGTGAGCAGTGGGTGGAGTGGCGGGTGGTCAAAACCCTAGGGCGATCGTTCGGCACAGGCAGGTGGGCCGGGTGGAGGGGAGGATAGGGGGTAGAGAGCCCTCACGTCGTAAAGGGTGTCATGTGCCTTTGGTAATGTGCCACCCAAAGGGGGATCACGTGCCTTATAATTGACCCCCATATGATTCGAACCCGGGCCTTTGGCATCTGCCAACACCACCCTCTCCCCCACGGCCCGAGTCACTTTCTATGCGGAACTGGACACATAAGCCGGGTCATAAACCGGAATCACGAGTCCTAGATTTGGACTAAGACTCGATGATATGGACCTTTGTTCCATCAAGCTTGGTTACAGGCTTAGCCGTGCCCGACCAAGGTCACGTGACATGCTCTTTGGCTTGGCTAGCGAGGAAAATAGGGCTTGATGAGTACGATTCAAACAAAAAAATGCAGTAACGGGTTGGCTGTCGGCACCAAAGTAGCCAATCCAAAAGCTGCTTGGCTAGTCGTCAGTGGCAAAGGGAGACAAACATTATCCGCCGGTTGACTTGACCGATTCCTGTCCAAAGTCTACAAACCTTGTTTTCGTACAAAATCTTAAATATTGAGAGAAGACTGGTGTCAGTCGGAAGTTTTCTTCTTCGAAGTTTGTCTACAAACTTCCACAGCATTCAACGGTTTTAACATTATTGTATATGTCAAATAAAATGCGACGGTTTCTTGCAAGAAGACAAGCTATGCATAATCCGACCTCTTTTTACACACCAATTTTTACGACATAGGGTTTTTTTACATAACTTGTCAAACAACGTCATCGACACCCACGAAAGGAATTGACATCGTCAATATAGTTGACGTTGGCCATCAATGGTTAATAGTGGCAGTATCAGTTGAGGTCAAATGGCAAGGGAGGATGCCCTTGATTTGAAAACTTTGTTGTATCAACATCGATCCCGCATGAATACCCCAACGAAACTAAAACAAAGGTTCTACGCAACTTTTGCTACAATAGCTCGTGCCCCCCCCCCCCTTCTCCATCACACCCTCGGGTGGTGAATCAAATGGATTCGTTCTCCCCACTTAGACATGTCAATCGATGTCGCCGATATTAGCCATCGATTGTTGATTTTGGTGACTGTTTGTCCACACAAAAAACTGCCCTAGAGAAGGGAGTGTTTCAAACATTTTTTTCCTTGACTTTTGAAGTGATGTGTGTAGAACAAAAGTACATTGACATAAAGAGAGGGAGATGCACAAAGAGCAAGAGCCAGAGGGAGAGAGACAAAGAGACGAAAAACGACTACGTGAAAAGCAACATGAGAGCAAGAAATACTCATCTTGTGCATATGTTTTCTTTCCAACTCTTGTCTAATGTTTCTTTATGAAAGAAAAATGTCACAACATAGAAGCTAATTCAAGTCTCTTTGTTTGGTTGAGGTTTTGTTTTCATGTTGTGGTCTTCCTTGGCGGAGCGTCACAGTGGCCATGGAAGTTATGAAAGTTTCCTTTGTACTCACTTTTTCCGGGGTGGACATCCGGAGCATTTACTTTGTAACAATGTCCCTAATGAGTGTTTTCTTCTTTTCTTGCAAGTTACAAGTATTTTTATGCCAAAGTGGCCATCATATGCTGTTTGTGCAAAACTTGGGTTTACAACAGGTTAGTTGTGAAAATGGTGGGTATGAGACGAAAGAAACCTAAAGTCAGGCATGGCGAAATGCACACCATGTTTTTTGTAAAAGGCCGTTTCTCTCGCCATATTTACAATACGAATTCAAATTATCCCATAACCAACACATGGAAAGGAAAAAAAAAGAGCCGGTTTCGACATTTATCATCATCCATGATCATCGACATGAGTCAGTGATCGAACAAGGATGCTCATGTGACTCTTTCTCGACCAAGAATACCAGCCCATCCAAACATTGCAATCTACCAGTGGGCCCTTCTATTGGATCATGAAGCAACACCCTTGAATTCAATTCATGTGCCAGTTAATGGCATGCAAACTAGCACCGTCATTCAGATGCCGCATTGATGGGTTGTGAAGCCATTCACTGGATTTCAATCTGCCTATTCTCTCCAACAAAAAGAGATGAACATTGTGTCTATTTCACGCCACTGCATAATCCGGAACAAATGAGGTGAGAACGATTGCAAGGAAAAAGATGCGGTTGGAAAACGGCGCATCTCACTTGGCAAATGCCCAAATAAACTAATGTGAAGTCCGCATCCTTGTATTCTCCGGGCATTATCCTTATTGCACCTTGATGGCTCGAAAATGGCCAAACTTGTATCAACTTTTGGCTCAAAAGAGGCGGTAGATGCCAGTAGATGATTCCATGTGAATCTCTCCTCAATCAAACTTGACGTTGGACGTCATGATTGAATTGTCTACCATGATGTTTCATGGTGTGAACTAGCATGACACCCAAATGCAACCTTTGTATCTTAGGTAGTCCGCCAAGTTTTTCTCTGCACCTGGCGAAGGGCCGCTGACACAATCGCCAAGCAAGTTCAAGACGACCGAGGTCATGGGACGGGTTTTGGACAAGACTCAGATGATTTGCCATCTGCTAGACAAGACATCAATACACCCTTGTTGGTGAAATGAGAAATGCAAAAATGTACATGCAAATCCAAAATGGTGATAGAACAATTTCAAGTTGACAAAATTAAGATCAAAATCACTGAAAAATGAACATCATATGTTGAGCACTAGCGCCAAGATCTAATATTGATTTCAATATCATTTGTCTCAAAACGCAACATGGATAAAAATTGGAGCCCAAATAAATCATTTAAACCCATCTGAGCTTAATGTTTTGCCAATGTCTCTAATCCCTCTGTTTTCCCCTCACATTCTCTCTTTACCTTTTCATGAATACAAGGTCTAAAAATACATCATTATTTCACCTTTCATGATTGTTCTCACCTTTCTTCTTTTTGTTCTTCATAATCCATGTAGGCATCGCGTAAAGCTTATTTTTTTCCTTTTGGTTTTCAAGATGGCCCAGGCGGAAAATCCCTCCCACCGGGCTCCCTTCCCGAAGCTGGGACTAAGAAAGCCATCCATCGGCTCCCCCATGCAGCATTTTAGGAGCTATATGGATCCCCACGTGGGTAGTGTACGCGCCAACCGTCGAAGACATAAGGGTGAGAGATGCAAGACAAGAGGGGGGGGGTACAACCTCTCGCAAGGGGTTGAACCGCCGTTTTGATTTTGATTTTGATTCTTCCCTTGGCTGGCGGGACGTGGCGCGGTGAGCAACTTGGGGAGCCAACGAGGACACTTGCAACTGCGCCAAAACCCATACAAGAAATCACTATTGGGATCAAAGCCTTTCCATCTCTTTCAACTGATTATATGCTTAGTTCTGCCGAAGTGGGAGCGTTCCCGACATCTCGGTAATCGTCTTAACTACGCAAAAACAAGCAATGAATCGGAATGCTTGGGGTGAAGACATTAATGCAAAACATGGTCGAAAACGGATAGGTTCAGAATACAACAGCACCCATCGTTTCGGTTGATAGATCAGCGCTATCCATAGTTGAAAACAATATGGAAGCAGTGCCCATGTTTGCAAATGTGCGCGCGAAAAAGGAATTCGACTTCGATGTTGAAGTCGGACATTGCCGACCTAGAGAGTAAAGTCAACGACTTCTGACACCGGCCTTGCCGATGTCAAAAGTCACCATTTTGCGAGTTGTGGAGTTCGCAAGTGCGAAATCCAAAACTTGCACGTTGGCAAGGATGAATGAATGAACTCTACCCAACCCCCCTAGTTAAACAAGGGTTTTGGGTTGTAATTTTTGACTTGCCAGGGAGCCTGTTGAGCTTCGCGATAGCGGGGTCTGGCAGATTCCCTTTCTTCTATCACAGTGTGCGCCGCATCTCGCAACCCCCCCCCCCCCCCCCCCCCCCCCCCCCCCCCACCNCCCTAGCTACACTGGGGGGTTTGGGTCTTATTTTTGTACCTGCATGGGCATCTGACTGGCCCTGCGGCAGCGGGGCCCGCAGATTCCCTCTTCTATCACAACGATTGACGCATCTCGCCAACCACCCCAAACCCTGGAAAACCCCCCTTAGTGAAAATGGGGGTTTTGGCAAGGTCACCGCGCGCTTGCCGGAAGGTTTCACCGCAAAACCCCTCCCATAAGCTGGCCATGACGGGCGAAGTTCGACTTTGCCCGCGAAGTCGAAATCCATGTCAAATACATTAAACACATGGAGTTTATGTCAGTCGTAACCATTTTTGCTTGAAAAAAAGAAAAACATGGGGATCGCTATCATTATGTTATGGACTATCGACATCGCCGATCCAACGAGCTAAATGATGTGTATGTTACAACATCGTCCAAACCGATTTGAAGGAACCCGCATGTGCATTGATGGCATGGAAGGAGTTTTGCACTGAACGGACGACCGCCATTTAGCATGCGCATCTTCATTGCTGACGAGGAAACATGTTACCTATCGAGCGACGAGCTTCGAGAAGCTCGTTGCACGTTTGAAGCGTTTCACCCGCATTCCCGATAATCGGGGAGAACTTCCATTGATTTTTAAAGAAAAAGCACAAAAACCCTGAACCTTGGTGTGATTTCTTGCTGATTCCATCTCAATCCCTCCCCTCGAAGAATCACCAATCTAGTGCGAAATCGATAAGACTGTAGAATCAAAATAAAAAGCATAGTGTCGGTTCACCCCCCAAGGTAGCAAGAAATAGATGATGCAAATGTCGCATTCAGCCATTGAACTAAAACCCATGGGCCACGGCTGGAAACTCCCGACTGAGCTCATCGAGTAATGTTTCGATGCATGCAGAAGTGACATCGCATCTTCCTCAACAGGTAGATAGATAGATAGATTATTATGTTTATCGTCGCTACCCCTCCACGGGGAATGGACGGTGGCACAGAGCCACATGTGACAGTGAGAGTCAGGAGGGACATCCACACACGACAAACATGGAGAGGGGCATGCATGTGCCCACTGTCAAGTGTAAAGAAGCACACAGGGGTCAAAGCAAATGAAGTCCTAGCGAGATTTTGAGGAGGGGAGGGACTAAGCACACGAGGGCAATAAGAGCGACATGCCAATGGTGGCCAAAGAGGCCTAGTAACGGCATATCACAAATGCCGAGCTCAGCTGCGCGGCGGCCAGAAGGCTGCTACATGCTGCGAGCTCGCTCCATACGAATCCACCATATTGATTGATTAGCGGCTGTCATCCTGGGCTGCAGATGCTGAGGATGTAGCGTTGGCGCGGGGGAGGGGGAGCACGGGGTCGATGCGGGTAACCCAGTGTTTGCTGCAGGTTGGGGCTGCTGTGGTAGCTGTAGTAGACCTGGAGCATACCTGCCNACAAGACGCCAAGCAGGCCTGGTCCTCGAAAGAGAGGAAGTCCTTTAGCGAGAAGCACCGCAGATCAGTAGGAAAGAGACAGGGAAACCGACCCCGCACCTCATAAAACACTGGACAGTCCCGCACAAAGTGCAACGCTGGATAAGGAAACTGGGTGGCCAGACAAGCAGAGCAGCGGCGCGATGCTAGAGGGAGATAGAGCTCATAGGGGAGGCTGGATGTACGGGCTTACCCGAGTTACGTTCCTTGCCTTTTCCTCTCCCCCCTCCTCAACAGGCTTACCCGAGTTACGTTCCTTGCCTTTTCCCCTCCCCCCACAATGACTTTGGAAACCCCATCTTTGCGAACGCCGCTGGTCAGCCTACACAATGGACGACGGACGATGGACGACGTTTGCCGATGGACGTCGGACAACGGGGACAATCGACATCGACCGGGGTAACTCACGTTGCGTGCATGAATCGAGTTGGCCGTGAAACCGTAAGCCGTGGACTAGCTAAGCCGCTGGAAACCAGTTGCATGCCTCGAGTGAGCAGAAGATATGCTGAAATTTCGGCCAATAAAAAGTCGAAACGTATGAAATATCCTGGGAAACATTCGCAAACCTTGCAAAACAACGCCCACTTGGAGCGACCGCAGTTCCCTGCCTTCGTTACGGCTTACTCGCGTCACGCGAATTAGATTTATTATTCGATGAGCTTAGTCGGGAGTTTCCAGGCGCGGCCATGGAGCAGGAGTTTGCAGGCCGGGAAATAAAAAGCGAAACGGGAAGTTGACAAACCCAACAAGGTAACTGGACAAACAACCACGAGAAGTTGTATTGCAGCTTTTCATTCTGTTCGTTTCGATAGTCAAACTACCGGAACGAACAGCATCCAGGCGTACCCCATGTGCACCATGCTGTTCCCGACCAAGAACCGACAGCGGTTATTGGTCTTGACTGCGGCTCTCGGAAGAGCCTGTTGTCCAGTGTTGGCCACTTGCGCGGAAAACCCCTACTTCAATTCCACCTTGAACCAGACTTGCCCACGGTGAAGGGTAATGTCTTGGAGTACACGATGATGCAACTGGATAGGGGCAGGGTAAATGTTTCGGAAGCATTGCTACGACGTAGAATGCGGACAAACGTCTTTGAAACTAGAAAAGTTGCCGGAAGTTCAAAAGTCAGCCGTCCGGACTGTGTCTTGAACCCGATTACAGGTCGATTCGACGCTGGAGCAATATCGATGGCTGCCATCGCAACGACATATAAAGGATGTCAGGTCTGTATATGTTTACGGCAACTGAACAAACGAACGGCGTCCATGTTCCTTCGGACTCACATCTCGAGAAGAGTCCAGTGTAGCATATGCGCCGTTCGCTTATTCGGTTGCAGAATACATAGATGTTGAAAAACCGATTCCCTATTCAAAATCTATCGGAGCGACGATGATCGTCGATCCAGAACGATCCCTGAAAAATCTAGTCCGGATGGTTGAGGTTTGAAGTTCGGCAGACTAATCCATCCTGAGGGAGGCTTGTCCATAGGCCGAAAGTGAAGGATGCTATCCGAAATATTTTTCCAGCTACTTTCCAGTTGCACAATCGGGTACTTTCCAGCCTTGCCCGAATGCCCGCAAAAAT